>JAVGWN010003572.1:0-10218 GCA_034552555.1 Semaprochilodus insignis | reverse complement strand
ACACACACACACACACACACACACACACACACACACACACACACACACACATAGGGTAAAAAGTGGGTAAATTGGATTTTTTGCCAGTTAACTAATTACTTGTTTCTCATGCTGATGGGTACTCACAGGGCATAACAGAGGCAGAACGGGAGGCGTTTGAGTTGTTGCCAGATGACGAGAGGCAGTGTGATAAGTGTAAGACCACCTGCTTTCTGTCGGCCCTGGCCTGCACCAGCTGCACAGAGCGCCTTGTCTGCCTATACCACACGCAGGACCTCTGCTCCTGTCCTATAGACAAACTCTACCTCAGGTACACACTGTTGTCTTTGTGTATGTTTCTGGCCACTGTCCTTACCTGGTTTTTATATATATATATATATATGTGTGTATGTGTATGTGTGTGTGTGTATAGTGGATGCAAATCAGATATAACCCCTCTGTTTTGCCCTCTCTTAGGTATCGGTACACTCTGGACGAGCTATTGGCCATGTTGCACAGGCTGAAGGTTCGGGCTGAGACCTTTGACTCTTGGGCTAACAGAGTGAAGGAAGCCCTCGAGCAAGAGGAAGGCAACAAAATAGGTCAGACAAGCACTTTGTTACTGATAATGCAAAAATGCATTTAATTTATGACTTCAAAATGTTGTGCCCAATTCTGTGTAGTTTTCCTGACTCTCATTAAACTTATTAAACTTGCAGGTTAATGTTTTGTATCCCTTTTTTTAATCATCATTATTATTCCTCTCCTGTCCCTTCTAGGCATTAAAGATCTGGAGGTGTTAAAGCAGGAGGCAGCCGAACGCAAGTTTCCAGACAATGAGCTACTCCAGAGGCTCACTGGTGTTATGGCTGACATTGACAGATGCCAGAGCAGGAGTGCAGAGCTCCTGAATGGCAGCCAGAGCAGCAGGATGAGTCTGCAGGACCTTCGAACACTGGTGGAGACTATGCACAACTTGCCCTGTGTCATGGAGCATCTTGGGGAGGTGCAGGTGCGCATGTTGGAACTGTGTGTTTGTGAATTGAAGCATACAATTGTCCCAAATTTCTTGGGATGCTGAAGCATTAAGATTTCCTTCCCTGGAACTAAGGGGCTCTAGGCCAACCCCTGAAAAACAACCCCATAGCATTATCCCTTCTCCAACATGCCGTCAGGCAGGAAAAGTACTCCTGGCATTTGCCAAACCCAGACTTGTCCATCGGACTGCTAGATAGGGAAACGGATCATGTTTCCACTGCTCCAGAGTCCATGCAACACTTGTCATTGTGCTTTATGATGTGGGACTTGCATGTAGCCACTGAGTCATGGCATGGGTTTCCATAAAGCTCCCTTTGCACAGAATTTGAGGTTTGGAGTTTATTTATGACGTTTGAAGTTGAGTCAGCGTTGGCAACTTTTACGCACTATGCGCCTCAGCACTCAGAGACCCTGCTCTGTAACTGTACGTGGTATGAGTTGCTGTGGTTCCTAACACTTTTAGTTTTAAATAAGATATTTTTGGAATGTCTAGGAGGGAGGAATTCCCCCCTGCGTACGCAGGCAGGCTACATAGCTAGGTACTTGATTCTATACACCTGAGGAACACCTGAATTCAGTGATTTAGAGGTCCCAATCTTTATTTGCCTTTTTTTACTTTGTCAGGAATTCTAAAAAACAGTGCATTTTGTCTAGAGGTAATATTCAGAATCATTAAAGTCAAATTGTAACAATAAAATAACCATAATCCTGGTTTTTTTTTTTTTCAGGCTGTATTACAGAAAATCGAGGAGTTTGATTCCCGTGCCCAGGCATTAGTGAACAGCAGTGGAGATGAGTGGGAAAAGTCTTCTCCTTCTCCTCCGGCAGCAGATATCCAGGCCTTGCTTGAGGAGGGCGCCATGTTGCCAGTGGTGGCGCCAGCATGCGAGTTGCTGGCTGGGCTTCAGGAGCAGCGCCGCTGGTTGGCGCAGGTGCGGCGGACGCTGGGGCCGGAGGGTGGAGAGGTGACCTTAGCAGTGCTGAGGAACCTAATGGAGGCTGGCTGCAATGTTCCACAGAGTGTGAGTGTGGAGACAGCCATGGCAGAGCTGCAGGAGCTGCTGACCATCGCTGAGCGTTGGGAGGAAAAGGCCCAGATTTGCCTGGAGCACAGGTGAGGCTGGAATACAAGCTGTTTTTTGGTCCCCCTTTTAATAGCTGTCTGCCAACCTGCCAAACTAGTTTTAAAATGTGTGCCATGTGTGCATGCTACACCACATTTACCAAAGAATTTCCACAAAGCAACATAACCTAAAAACAGCAACCTATTTTAGGGTATTTGGGACAGGTGCTGCAAATATCAACTATGAGGCTGCTCAGCCTGTGACTGCACTGCCTGTTAAAGGTTAGGGTTAGCCTCTTAGATGTGGTTTAGAGCACATAATGTTCATACTGTGAGCTAGGGCTGGATGATACCGATCAAAAATCATATTTTTAAAGCTGAATGAAGAAGCTAAATATTCAAGTTTGTAAGTTAAAGCTCTGTGTGAGATGTGACAAACACTTCAGTTGAAACAGGCTGTGATCACAAAATCTAGTGACACAGTTCTTCTCTCAACATGCAGGACTCTTACAGGAGTTGTGATCTGGTTTAATAGGAACACTAAGATTCCAGATGTCCAGCAGCATGTAGTCCATAAAACAACAGACTACACTAACCTGTTTAACGGCCCTTTATTATATATGTGTATGTAAGTAATACATATATGGTCTAAACACTAATGAACCTGCTATAATAAGCAGTTGCTGTTCACTCTATAAAACCAGCTGCATTTCATATCATTTAGCCTCTAGAGCCACGTTTCTCAACCACTAAGCCATAGACCACAAGTGGGCCGCAAAGCATCCTTTGGTGGTCTGTAAGCCAGTACTGACAGGGGTCAGTGGTCTGCAGCGGGGACTTCGTAATGAAATAAATAGTTGCAGCTGGGCAACTGGTATCTTATCAGGTCCTATCAAAGCCTTGTTGTTGCACTGTTGCTTCAGGGACTGTATTTTTAGGCATGTGATAGACCTCCACACTTTTCTGTACATAAGGCACACCACCGCCACTCCACCCCCCACTTTTATTACATCTGTGTGTTAATTAAAACTTGTTAGATCAAATTTCACAGTGATGGGGCGGGCCTGACTAACATGATTCGTAAAGCTTTGGGGCGGGGGTGGAGAGACACACAGAGAAGAAATGCACTGACATGGTTTTACTGGGGGGAAAAAAAAAACTTCTAAATGCAACATCAGACTATATAGGTATAAAAGGTATTGTCTCATCCAATATCTCGTCTGAAAATACTGTATATTGATGTACTTTCAAGTCGAAATACCATCCAGCCCTAATGTGAGTCACAGAAATTTACTTTAACATCACCACTATGGGTTGCCATTTCGGACAACACTGATTCAAATAGTAAGGAGACTTGTTTAGCAAGTTTCATATGGATTGAGCTGGCTGAGAAGTTTTACTGATGTATTTTTGCAGAAACGATTCAGGTGACTATTGGGCTGTAGTGTTTGTTACTTTGGGGGAAAGTGGAAACCCAAACGAAACGTTCTGTGCTTCTGTGTTCTCTGTATGTCTGTCGGAGCAGGCAGAAGCATCCTCTCTCCACGTTGGAGGCCATAGTGAATGAGGCCCAGCTGATCCCGGTGCAGTTGCCCAACATCCTGTCCTTGCAGGCCTGCCTGAGCCAGGCCCGTGCCTGGGTCACTGACCTGGAGGAAATCCAGGCAAGAACAGCACATTAATGCCCCTTTCCACCATTAGAACACACAAAACATTTAACTCAAACCTTGTAAGCCAAGTTAAAAATAGCTGAACCTCCCAGCAAACCCACATTAGTCTGTCATTTGTTATAATACTTATAAGTGGTGCATTGGTACTAATGAAAATGCAACAATATTAACGTATTGATGCCAACATGCCGATACTGTGTGGGGTAAGCCGGGTGTGTGCTGCTGCCCTGTTTTGTCCTGCCGTGTAGTTATGTTTTAGTGTACAGCAGCAGCTCAGTTTCTCAGCACGCTGTGGGCAGCATGTTTTGAATGAAACAGCATGTAAGCAATATTGTCATACAACGTTAGTCAAGTTTTTCTAAAGTGAAAAAAAAAAAACCAGCTCTTCTACACCGTAGAGCTACTCGGTCTCGTAAACTAGCTAGATTTCAGTGATCTAATTTTTAAGCTACTTTGCGCTCATTTACACTAACGACCAACTTCACTATAAGTGGGTAATTCACAGTCTCTGTATTGGTTTTACAATCCCTTCCACCTGAAAAGGCTTCATAATGATAATGTAATGTTACTGGTACTCTTCTCTCCTTTGGCCATCCTTTGTGGAGCAGAATGGTGAGCACTACCCATGCTTAGACGACCTGGAGGGCCTGGTTGCCATCGGCCGGGACCTGCCTGTGCGGATGGAGGAGCTGAGACAGCTGGAGTTGCAGGTGGCCAGTGCTCACTCCTGGAGAGACAAGGCCAGCAAGACGTTCTTGAAGAAAAGCAGTCAACACAGCCTTCTAGAGGTGAGTGGAAGATGGTGAAGGGATTGCCTGCAGTTTACAGTTAGCTAACACTGATTATCATGATTATTGTGGTTGGTGTGGCACAGCGGATAACACCACTACCTGCCGGTGAGCTACCATTCCATGTGGGAGACTGGGGTTTAATTCCTGGTCTGGGTGACTATGCTGCGTTACACAAATAAGAGTCCTTGGGCAAGACTACATTGGCCTACCTGTAATACTATTAAACTTGTAAGTTGCTCTTGATTAGAGCGTCAGCCAAATGCCACAAATGTAAATGTGAATGTAAATTATCATTATGGTGCGTGCACAGAGCAATGCGTTGAGACTGGTTCGACCGCATCTCAAAGGAAATCAACACGGTTGTCGTTTGAAAAGCATTGACTGCTGTAATGTGGTTTTTTAATNTAATGAGTGAATTAAACAAAACTAACTAGCAGCACCCCCTGCAGTGGTGGGTGAATGTGCTGCTCGTTTTTGAAGGTGGTGTTCTTGTCTCTGCAGGTGTTGTGTCCATGTGTGGAGAACAGTAAGAAAAGGGAGGAGGACTCTATAAGCTCAGAAGCAGACTCTGATGTAAATGTGCTGGGCCTCACTGCTCAGGACCTCAGAGACCCAGGAGCCATTGTGAGTCACATCCCACACCCATGCACTACAGTCCAAAAATATGTCTACCTAGGAGGTATGTGACTTGGTTGTGCTAAAAATGTAGAGATCTGGTTTTACCACATTATGATATGGCCTCGAATGAAACAAGCTGTTTTCCTTTTTTGGGGAGCTCATAAATAATTTGATGAGCTCTGCTGTGGTTTTACAATGAGAGATGACGATCACACAGAAGCAACTGTCGAAATAGCCACAGGCAAAAACACACAGTGGCTCAATTCTGGCTGCTGAATATCTACACTGCAAAGGGAAGGTTTTCCCGCTTGCTGCTTTCTGAGATTTTGCTCAAAAGCTGTTGTTTAAGTTGCTTTCAAATATGACTTGTGTTTTATTTGTACTGTTTTTGGTTTAGGTTATTGTCTGTTTCTGTCTGTTCAGGTTTGTCTAGATAAACAGCTTTGTTCCTGTGTGCCAGTGATGATTCCTGTCTTGTGTGCATTTGTACTTAATCAGGTGATGGCATTCAAAGAGGGTGAGCGGCAGGAAAAAGAGGCCCTCCTGCGCCTGCAGCGGCTGAATCTGGCCAAGCCTGGTTCAGAGAGCACCAGCAGGGACACGGAGCCCAGAGACATCAAACAAGAGAGGAGGTGGAGTGACTCCATGGACTCAGACACACCCCTCCCCTCTGATAACTCCCAGCAGAATGGTCGCTCCTCCCCTTCCCACACATCCAGCCATTCGGTCTGCGTATGCAGTGGCCCGCCCCGGCCCTTGCTCCACCGGTGTCACCTGTGCAGAGACTGGTTTCACGGAGGCTGTGTGCCGTTCCCCTCTGTACTGGGCCCTTCTGAGGCCCCCCTCACCAACCCCCTCTGCTGGTGGGACTGGGACACACGCTTCCTCTGCCCACGGTGCTTGCGATCGCGGCGCCCAAGGTTAGAGACCATCCTGGCCTTGCTTGTAGCCCTGCAGAGGCTGCCCGTGCGCCTGCCAGAGGGGGAGGCTCTCCAATGCCTCACCGAAAGAGCCATCAACTGGCAGGGTAGAGCTAAACAGGCTCTGGAGACTCCAGAAATACAAGGGGTGCTGCAAAGACTGCAAGAACTCAAAGAGACTCAGACTGAGGAAAAGGAGGAGCAGCAGCAGCAACAGGAGCAGAAGGAAGAAAAGAAAGGGAACAAGGAGGATGTAATCGTACTGTCAGATTCAGAGGAACAAGAGGATGGTGTGATAGACTTGACAGAAGAGAGCGACTCACTTAGAAAGGACAAAGCGAAAGCTGCTAATGGAATACAGGTGAGAATGGGGCAATACGGTGAAAAAAAAAAGATACCACTGTTTTTGCTTGGTTAAATCGATCTCCAGCTTTCCTTTTCATCACATGCATACTTACATACACATACATCTCCTGCTAGTCATTTCTTAATCATACCATGTATGTAACTTGTGTCTGACATGCATCCCTTTATTCTGAAAAAAGTCAGTAAAATATGAAAATATCATGTGGAAATATAACTTATTGTTTGTTTGTAACTGCTCATCTTTACAGTCGGGTGAAAATGGCATTAAGAAGCCAGGTATTCACAACATAGAAGGTTCGTACTGTTTTATTACAGGTTTTGTTTTTTAAACTATACTTCAGTGAGCATGTATCTGTAAGGGCAGTTTGTTTTAAAACTCTGCTTTCTCTCTCCCGTTATTAGGGGTTGAATCTCTGGTGTCGTTGGTGCCATGTCTTAAAGGGCCAGTAATTGAACTGGCCTCCTCAACCAGAACGCAGTTAGAGGAGCTGCTGCTAGAGGGCGACCTATTAGAGGTCACACTAGACCAGACTCACATCATCTACAGACTCCTGCAAGCGGCATCACCGCCACCACGCCAGGCTCTGCTCACACTTATACAGGTAGGAGAGCCTATTGGTATTTGGCATTTGGTTTCTAATGTTGGGATTCAGTTTTTTTTTCCTCCCTGGGTGAACTACTAAATACTGTTCAGAGTTATGAGGAGAGTCTTGTGGCGTTTTACACTAAGGCTTGCAGGTCCGCTTGCTGCTTGGTACGTTTGGTCAAGTATGGTTAGCTGCTTTTAAGCACAGGAGTGTTCCAGAGCACCGATATCTGTTCCTTCCACTGTAGGTGTGGAAGCTATCTTCTCCTAGTGGCACATGTGGGGTTGTGTGATTGATTCATTTTGTAACATGACTGCCTCAGCTTATCAGGTTATTTTCCCTTCCAGTGATAGCCATATGATAGTCCAGTGTTATCAGTATTATGCATCAGGATATACCTAATAAAAGCACACTATTCACAGTTCGAATGGAGTTCATGTGTGTGAAAGCAAACCTGCAATAAAGAGTCCCTCCCCCAAACCAAGACCAGAATCTGTCCAAGGTGCTGACTCAAGTACTGGGTGCGGGACAATTGAGAGAACTCCCTTAGACAACTCAAGGTTATAGTCCATAACCCAGCTTTATATCTAGTTTGCTGAAACCTATGGCCAACACGAGAAGAGAAACAGTCTGTCCAGCGCTAACAGCTCTACTCAAGAAAAACCACCTCTCTGGCCTAAAGCAGCCCAACAAACATTTATTCTCTTTAAAAAATAAAATAATAAGAATAAGAATAATTAAAAATTAAAACGTGCATGCACTATGTTGTTACCCCCTAGGCCACCCCTGAGAGAGGCCAGCAGGCCTGGTAGACTGAGCCAAGTCAGGCTGTGAGTGCTATAGAGCTCTGCAAGAAAAGGAGCTAGCATGGAGATTTGGATTTTACTGTGGATGAAGCCAAAGTCATACTTTCAACACAGGCATCGAACGGGCTTTGAACATTTGCTGTTGATTACTGACAAAGCTCCAGAGCCCAAAAATGATACTGGGGCAGGCCGCAAGTCACCGCGAAAGTGTCTGTCTGCCTAAATGTTGTTTAGTGTTACATTTGATGTTTTCCAATCTGTGCCGTCTATGTGAAATTTAAAATTTAAAATTTCACATAGACGACTGCGTCTTAGTCGCCCCGTCTGTAATCATTTAATTTGCATTTCACACGGATCTGAGCTCTGTGTAAAGTTAGTGAGTGCAAAAGGGAGGAGCACATTAATAATCTGCCTGTGTAGATCCTGTTAACAGCAGGCTAGCAATAAACAACAAATGCTGGCAGTACGCTCGCTGTTTACAGTAACGTAAGCTTTGAGAAACTTGGTTGTCATGGTTCATGAAGCTGCAGCCATTGCATCCAAGTTTCCAGGTGCACAGCATGTTACCTTTATGCCAGCAGCAGAGGACAAGAGGAGTTGTTTAATATGAATTATTCTAAATCTTTCAAACTCTGTAATGCCTGGATGCTTTATTGGGTTGAAGAAATAGTTTAGATTTCGGTGGTGATTTTGTAATGTGATAAAGTTTTGACTTTCTCTCCTTACCTTGCATGTATCAGATCGAGCTGCAGGAGCAGAAGCGCTCAGGTCGCGGCAGCAGGACAAAGGACTCTCGGAAGAAAAGGAAGAGTCAGAGAGCCGAAGGAGGACCCAAGTCCACCGAGGCCTCGGAGTCCAAGAAAGCACGAGCTGTTAACCACACGCCTGTACAGATGCACCAGGAGGTACTCCAAACATAATTTTATACCTCTAGGCTCAGTTATGTCTTCAGTTAGGGCCCATATTGCAGTTTATTATTGTTTATATTACGATTTTTTTTAATTTGCTGCACATACAGTCTTGTTTTGCTAAAGAAAAATCTTTACGTAAAATCTTTGCTTTAAATCTTTGTTAAATCTTTACTCTCAAGGCCTGTTCACACTTAGAGATGGTCCCGTCACACAAAGTCTGAGCTGTTTTTTTATTAAAACACACAGAATGTTTTTTTTTTTTTTTCTTTTAAACACTGGAGCTACATGGTATGTAAACTGGGCCCATCCCATTCTAGAAAATGGACAACACGGGTAGTGCACCACCCCTCAATCTAAATCCCAGTGATTTCCATATGTGAGTGGGGGAAAGATCTAGTCCCTTCTGCGTCTTTTGTTGCATGACGCTTGTCAAGTGTTGACAGGGAGTCCAAAAGAGTACAACGGGCTTTGCTCTTTCTGAGTGAGTGGGGTGTTCTTCCTTTCACCCCATCATTTAGCACAGTGCTAGCTGTTTGGGACAGTTTGAAAAGACCCTCCCAGCTTCATAGTGTTGCTTGACTGGGGGAGCTGGCTTGACTTGCCGGGGGAGCTGGACATGATTTAAAATAAAGCTTATTAACTGAAGTGCTGTTTACAGGTGGTCCGTGTTTTTAAGACTGTGTGTTTCCTGTTCTCTCTCCACTGCAGGCTGTGTGACGAGTTGGATTTGTGATTTGTGGAGAGGATCATGGTGGATCAAAGACCCGCAGAGTAACAGTGCAGAAAATCACACTGGGCCAAAGAAGCACCACGACAGCAGAGGAGATCACACTCATTTTTCCCACCTACTGAGTTCGGATACACCTGCTGCCCATTACGAACTTGCCCATTTCATTTCTCTCTTATCCACCACACTCCTTCAGTCAGCACAGTTTGTGAACTACTGCACTCCCTCGTTGTCTATGTCCATTATCATTCATTCACTCGCCCCTCATCCCAAACTACCCCTCCTTAATTATTAAACGCAGGGCTGATCTGTGTGTGGCGATTTCCTTCCCCTTCTCTGTCTGCTGCTTTCCAGTGGGGGTTACTGGGAATTTGCCCTCTGGCCCGGCTGTCGTCTGTCTGTACTGTTTAAACTGTAGCAAACAGTGCTGAAGCCACCAAACGCCAGCTCACTGTCCTGCATAATGTGACACAGTCTAGCTATACTCACACACTGGTTTGGTGGCGTTGGACATGGAAAGAGGAGTGTGGCACGGTTGCCATGACAGTACTTGTATTTTTTATGTATTGGGTCTCGTGTTTTGTTGAGGCTGTTGAGGGAGACTCTGAGATTTTGAATAAACTAGTAGATTATTTTGGGAAGTGTGGGGGGCGGGGGGAGGAAACCAAAAAAGAAAAAAAAGTCATAAAAAAAAGGCATTTGAGTTTTGGTGCTACTTTCCCAAAATAGGTCACTGCATATT
>JAVGWN010003570.1:0-10218 GCA_034552555.1 Semaprochilodus insignis | reverse complement strand
ATATGGCTTCTATTGTTCTAGACTTCTATATATTTTTGAACACTGCTATGGGGTCCACACCAAACACTAACCTGAATGGTTAATAATAGCCGATATTAATGCTGTTTACATGTAGAGTATTTTCCGAATACATCACAGCATCATGATATCAGATTTAAAAAATAATAATAATTATTTAGAACTAATTTACAATAAGTTCGCATCAGTAGAGTTAATAAGCTGGCATAAACACAGTTAATGAGCTCTTGCTTCCTGAGTGCTGCTACTATGTGCTAAGCGAGTGACAGAACTGGTCCTAATTGGGTGGTTTAGTTCTGGTTCTCACTAACGGGAACCTCACACGGTGCTGGAACATTAGTCAGACAGACTGCACACTTCCAGGAAGGAAACTTCTTATTTATTTCAGCTCCATTCTTTCAAAACAGCCCATCAGACTAGAGCTAAAACTCTAAATCCTGCAGCAGCAACATAACGACTTATTACAGGCGATATTTCACCCACGTCTTTCTATAGAACGAACAGGTACAGAAATAATTGCTAGTTTGAATCATATACAGACTAATTAGGCCTTCAAACATCAGCTGTACTGCGGAGNTGAACGCTCTCGCTTCACCTCCCTTCTGCTACAGAAACTCCACTTAACACTCATCTGCTCACCGGCAGACTCCAGCAAACGGACCGCCGAGAGCGGAAGACTACAGAAACTCCACTTAACACTCATCTGCTCACCGACAGACTCCAGCAAACGGACCGCCGAGAGCGGAAAACTACAGAAACTCCACCATGCGTACTTTTTGAGTAGGGTTATGATGGACACTACTGTCTCACAATGCAACGGGAAAGGGAGGAGCTTCTCATGTCTGGGAAATGGAAAGGGAGGAGCTTCTCATGTCTGGGAAATGGGAAGGGAGGAGCTTCTCATGTCTGGGAAATGGGAAGGGAGGAGCTTCTCACATGTGGGAAACAGAAAGGGAAGAGCCACCAAGTGCAGAGCATGAACAGGCAAAACAACTTATAAATGGCTTATAAACGGCTTACAGCTTGATAGCTAACCGGTCGTACAGTCCACCTCTATTCCGGTGATGGATGCTACAGTTAGCTCGGAGTGATTAAGCCATGTTAGGAAAACCAGGAATATCACAGCGACACTTTATACCACAAAACACAGGATGCCAATATACGTCTCTCACTTGTGTTTACATTATTGTTTATTTATTTTATGTCTAAGAAAAAGACTTCTTCCAGTTATCCCTTCCACAGATCCTTACTGTGATGCAAAATGGGAACGCGTACTGAATCAGGAACTTTCCGTATCATTGCACACCTGAACGGTGATAGCGGAACTGACGAGTTATGAATGCAGGCACACATCAAATATGCATTAATCAGCTCCGGTACCTGCAGAGAGCAGAGCCCGCTCACATCAGGAGCAGATATTCCATGGGGACATCATAACGTCCCCACGAGTCTCTCTACAAATCACTATTACTGGGAGCTGCTGAATGACGGAACGTGATGGAACGACCTGTTCGCTATACAGCAGCAAAAGCTGAGAATTAATCACAGCGTCAAATAATTACAGGCAGGCAAACGGAGGGTCGAGGAGAGGCGGGAAGACGTTAAAGCGTCTGTGGCCTTCACTTTTTCAATCAACCGAACTGAAATCCTGAAGCGGAATTTCTAAATGTCTGTTTAACATGAACTGAATAGCAAGCTGGGCGGAATATTCTGATGGAGCTAGAAGCTATTCCGCTAACTCAAGGTGAGATAAATTAGAAATCCGTGTATTCACTGAGCTCCAGAGGAGGAAGAATGAAATGACTTCTGCGTTAGGGAGGTTAGGGAGGAGGGATTCATGAGCTCAGGCTCATATAAGGGACCACTGAGCCCAGTGTCTTTCTCTCTCTAGCCTTCCAACCCCCTCACTCTGTGGGAATCTTGGGGGAACTCGTCAGGAGATCAATTAGGAGCTCATTAGTCACTGCACAGTAACATTCCCTGAGGTTCCTCTCCTGGGTCCAGCAGAGACAGGCAATGACCCTGACCTCCACGCAGGGGGGCCTGTTTGATCAGTGTTTAGTCTCCACCCGTCTTTCATCCTTCAACGTCAACACCACCACAATCAAAACCCAGAGCCATCAGTAGCGAAGTTAAATTAGGAAAAGATTAGGAATGTAAAAGGAATTCCTCATAAAAGACCCAGGACTCAACTTAATTCCAGGGATGTCAAACAATCAGCTCTCAATAGCAGTAATGCTAACTAATCAGCTCTCAGTAGCCATAACGCTAACCAATCAGCACTCAGTAGCAGTAATGCTAACTAATCAGCTCTCAGTAGCAGTAATGCTAACTAATCAGCTCTCAGCAGCCATAACGCTAACCAACCAGCACTCAGTAGCAGTAATGCTAACCAACCAGCAGTCAGTAGCAGTAATGCTAACCAATCAGCTCTCAGTAGCAGTAATGCTAATCAATTAGCTCTCAGTAGCAGTAATGCTAACCAATCAGCACTCAGTAGCAGTAATGCTAACTAATCTGGTTTCATTAGCAGTAATGCTAACCAATCAGCACTCAGCAGCAGTAATGCTAACCAATCAGCACTCAGTAACAGTAATGCTAACCAATCAGCACTCAGTAACAGTAATGCTAACCAATCAGCACTCAGCAGCAGTAATGCTAACCAATCAGCACTCAGCAGCAGTAATGCTAACCAATCAGCACTCAGTAGCAGTAATGCTAACCAATCAGAACTCAGTAGCAGTGATACTAACCAATCAGCACTCAGTAGCAGTAGACAGTAATCCACTGAATCCAATGAACACTGTTCTTTGCATGGTGAAATGGTTCTTCAGATGTGGTGTTGTATGTTCTGTATGGGTTGGAGAGAACGTCAGACATGTATACAACAGAAGAACCCTTTTTTGGTGCTAAACAGATCCCTTTTATAAACAGGTTCTATACTACAGAACCCTATACAACACATTAGGCCTGAATCTGAAGGACCATTTTAGCACCCAAAGAACCATTTAGGCATGCAGACAGTTCTACGGTTGTTCACGGTTCTACACAGAGTCGAGATTAGCGGCCAGTTTCAGGTTAAATGGTCACGTTCTGACGTTACTGCAGGTCATTTTTAAATCAGGGGTTTAGCATGCTCACTGAACGCTAGCCGACTGTCAAAACATCAGAACAGCTCAAGACCTTGATGTTTCTGCTGCTCCAGCTTCATCTAGCGAGACGACCGCATCACTCTTCTAACCTTCAAACCAGCACAGAGCAGTGAAACCGCCTCGGGCAAGACATAACAGTACAAGTGCTCTGTTCTTCATCTGGTTTCACCAGGAGACAGCTGGAGAACTGCATCACTACAGTAGCGGTTCTATTAGAGAACGTACATGTGAACAAGTCTCACTTATCACACTGCTGTAGAAGCATTTATTCAGTCATTTAAATGGTCCTCTGATGTTCTACATAGAAGGTACGTGACTTTGTTCCCCCAGATGCGGTTCTATGCCCCCATTTCCACCCTATGATCTGGTTCTAGACTGAAACAAGCTGTTTCCCCTTTGTTGGTGAGCTCCTCATGAATAATTAGATGAGCTCTGCTCTGATTAGCTGGTTTACAGCAAGACCCCGCCCACGACGATCACACAGAAGCACCATGTGGATGCAGACTAAATAAAATGAGCCTCAGTGTAAATAAGCTCCGCCCTCATACTATTTAGTTAGCCATGCTAGTTACTTGGAGCTAATGCTAGTAGCTAACGTTCCCTGTACTAGCTACTGGCGTTCCATCTGGACATCAACACACAGTAGATTAAAGTTGATCCTCACTATGGAACTCTCAGTTTAAGATGATCTGCTTCAACCGGCAAACACGGATACAATCACACAGCATGGCTGCTAATTACAGGCTGCTGTTGGGGTGGTGATGCTAATAAAGGTGGAGCTGCTTCTCTCTTCAGTCTCTTCAGGGTCAGACGCTGAGTGGAGCTGCTCCATATTGTCCAGAGAGGTTTGGGAAACTGTCCGGAGTGAAATGTGCAGACTGCAGGATTAAAGCTGTTCCGGGATCCTGTTAAAGATCCTGCCAGCTTGCTTTGTGGAACTTCCGTTCCACCTTAAACGGTGCCGCAAGATTCTGGTGCCTGTACAAGCTGTAGCATTTAAGGTGGAACGGAACATTGGATTAAGAAGCTGGTGAATAGGAAGCAACTTTAGCCTGGTTTGAAGATGAACATCCACCATGTACCGCTGACAGTTGGGTTCCTTGGGAAGGGAATGAAAAGTGCCGACATTCCCAATCTACAGCCTGGAACGCTGGATTTCTGTGCACAGTCCACCATGTTGGTTCTGTAGCTCCGTTGTGGTTGTATGTAAATATTGGGGGTGTAAATATTAATGAGTCTGTGTCGTAACAGTTTAGGATTTGGGAATCGGCCTGTTTTCCGTCCTCTTTTGGAAATGCAGGATTTGGATTTGAAGGAGGAACAACAACGTTTGAGGTTCACGGTATGTCAGTTCTATGTACTGAACTCTCCTTATTACACCATCACTGTGTACATACAGTTATTCCAAGGCACCTTTAATCCGACAGGAGCTACTTGTTGAGCCATGTCTCTTTTTCAGTAGCCCATATTCTTAAAACACTGGAATATTCGGATGCAAAATTCATCAGACCACAGTTTTGTCCGAGCAGTGGCCAGATCAGCGCGTCAACGTTAAACTACCATCGTTAACTCTCCTCATATCTGCAGAATGAGGCCGGCACACTGGCTGCTTCTCATTTCAGGGGAACATGTCTGGCCCGGGGGGAACCATGGGAGATTACACAGCGGCCCCTCCCGGCTCTCCCCACACCACCCCGACCATGCGCCTGACATCAAAGGACACATAACGGCTTCTAAACTATAAACCGCTGCAAACGGAATACCTGAAAAGGGCATTAAGACATTTCGCAGGAATATCAAAGAGGCCAATAACCACCAAGGCCGAGAAAATGGATTCCACACAGGTCGGTAATTGAATTATGCGGAGAACACTTTTACTGGACCATCTTCCACAAAATCAGGAAAACCACGGCTCATCAGAGAGCACTGAGGCAGGCAAGGACACGGTACGGCGGAGCCATTTCCACGACACTCAGCGCGTCTCAAATACCAGAGATACCAGATTTCCCCTCCGATACCTGATCCATAAACATAAGCTGATACCGAGTACTCATACCGGTACTAACTCTATCCAGCTGAATTAACCTGCAAGTCCTGAACTTAAAATAGTGCACTTCAAAAATATCCCAAATGTTCCGGAATTCCAGCTGGCTTGCTAAGGAATTTCGAAGTTAGTTTCAGCCATAGATGCTCCGCCCACACGTAGCAAAGCTTTATGTTCTAACCTTATTTCAGTGTTCTTTGGTACTCGGCATGTGCAGTGCATGTAAAGAAATCGGATCGACAAATTGTTTAATTGGGAATTTCAGGTTTTCAGGTAATTTTGTGTGTTTAACATGAAAGCCAGTTAACGACAGGCTAGACAAAGTCTGGTACCTTTCAGCACTTCTAGCATGACCTAGAACCGCCTACAGGAAAGAAAATTCGACCGACAAATCACAAGCCTGCTATTTGGGATGACGTATAGAAGGAAGCAAGCTTGAAAAAGGAGTCACAACATAAACAAGGTGCATATACGCAGAACCCTTAATGCACACGTGCAGTAGTCTGTCCTACTAGGCCACATAATGCAGTAAATGCATGCACTCTCAAGGAGCAATGTGCAGCAGTCTGTCTCAATAGGCTACATAATGCAGTAAATGCATGCACTCTCAAAGCACACTTGCAGTAGTCTGCCCTATTAGGCTACATAATGCAGTAAATGCATGCACTCTCAATGCACACTTGCAGTAGCCTGCCCTATTAGGCTACATAATGCAGTAAATGCATGCACTCTCAAGGTGCAATGTGCAGCAGTCTGTCTCAGTAGGCTACATAATGCAGTAAATGCATGCATTCTCAATGCCCAAGGTGCAGTAGTCTGTCCCGCTAGGCTACATAATGCAGTAAATGCATGCACTCTCAATGCACACTTGCAGTAGTCTGCCCTATTAGGCTACATAATGCAGTAAATGCATGCACTCTCAATGCACACATATATATGGTTATCCCACTAGGCTATATAGCAGTAAGGTGCAGTAGTCTGTCCCGCTAGGCTACATAATGCAGCAAATGCATGGAATTTCAAGTGCCATCATGTCAGTTAACTGAGATATTATTGCAGATGATGTGTAACAGCACAACCCCTAGCCTCTACAACAGGGTCTGACAGCAGCGATATCTGAAAATGACACTCATTTTTCCTCAAAGAGATAAACAGCTATATCTTATTCCTTATTGGGCTTAACACTGTCTATACAACGATGCAGGGCCCCGGAGGTCTATTCATCACAACAGCGGTAACATGTCATCGCCCTGTGCAGCAGGTGTGAGGGAATATGAGCGAGTGAAACTATGCGAGTATGTATGCATGTACGGCGGAGGTGGGGGGGCAGAGGTGAGGGTATTTTTAGAGTGGCGTGTGGGCTCTGTATGTTCAGACGTGGCATGGGTGAAATACAGTACTCTGCGATATGGACACTGATAGCACCTCACGTCAGCCACACACATGTCCTATACATACGTCCCATTCGTCTGGCCTCGCCGCGCTGCACTGACCGCGGGCCAAAAGAAACAAGATGCCCTTTCGCTTACCACAGCCGGAGTAATCAATAATGTAATATAAGAGCAGTTTACGCTAACGTGGTCCATGGTGTCTCTGCAGTAATGATTTTCATGGAAGTCACAACCATTTCAATAATACAGCAGGCCTTGTGCTGAAAGCTACGTGCAGTTTAGCGCTGTACATTAGCATGTGGCCACACTAGCACTGACCACTGCAAGATGATTCTGCAAAATCCAGTAAGACGGCTAATGTGTTTAGGGAGCAGGCTGCTGCTGCCCTGTGTCTCTGCACTGAGCTGATCTGGTACAAAACCCTGCTGGGCCACCGCTCGCTGTGTGTCAGTCAATATTAAATATGAAACAGCACAAATTAGCATAACACAGTCTAGTTTTATACCACAGACAAAGAGACAGGAAAAGACGATTTAGCACATCAACACTGTTAAAAGTCTAAATTCACTCCAATCAGTCCAAAAATGGAGCTGCACTGGAAATACAACCCCTTTCAAATCACCTGTTTCTGTGATGTCACAAAAACCAGCTCATTTACAAACATTCAGCCTACAGTAGTTTAGCTCCGCCCACCCACACCAAATTGTTTTTCTGCATGAGGCACAGCCAATCAGAACACAGCTCATATACATATTTCAGTTTTTTTAGTTCTTCGTGTTTAGCACTAGCTAACGCTAACAGCTGAGGAGATGATTTAAAGGAAACATGATGTTCTAGATAGTTCTTGGTGTTAAGCACTAGCTAAAGCCAACAGCTGAGGTAGTATTTTAAATGGATCTCATGGTCCCACCCGGCTCCGGTGTGGAAATAACCGCACAGATGAGACACCCCTTCACCGTAAGAGTCGCCCGTCAGGAGCAGCTGGTCAACATCACCAAACCCAAGGTCACGGTAAACAAGGCCAGCCCCGACGCTGCAGAGGGGTCGAAGGTTACTGAGAGCTGCTGACAGTCTTAAAGGAAGCTGTGTCTGGAAATGGCCTGCATTAATCCCTCTACCGGGCTCCCGCTCCTCACTGGCTTCGGAGCAGTCATGAGGAAAAGGGGCCAAATTCCTGCTCCGAATGCAAAGCATCGCTTAAACACGCACATCTACAGCATACAGAGCTCCGGCTTCCGCCAGACAAAGCAGAATTCCTAGTGAATGTTCAGTGGGATTGGGAGGTATTTGCACACTACGGGGTTTTCCCCTTCATTAAACAGGCCGGGCGGCTGGACGGGCGTTCGGGTGTAAGTAAAACGGTCAGCGTGTTTCCTAATGTATAGTTGAGCCTGAATCCGGTTTACGGACATAGCAGTTTGTGTCCAGTTCTAGGCTTCCAGCATCTGTCCCAGGAAACTTTAAGCACAGTTTGGTGGTTTAACTGAAGTACCGAGCTGCAATCCTGAACAGGACGCCCTGAAAGACGTGAAACTCACGCACAGTGTTTCATCTTTGCTGCTTTATTGCCGGAAAACCAGGAACAGCTCCCCCTTCTGGATACAGACCTCTGGAACGATGGAGGTGCATAGATAAAATAATCAACGGATGAGGGAATAATGTTGGTGATGGATAAAGGAATCAACAGATGAAGGAACAATGTTGTCATATAATTAAAGGAATGAACGGATGAAGGAACAATCCTAGTATATGGATAAAGGAATGAAAAGCTAAAGGAACAATGTTGGTGTACGAATTAAGGATAAAACGGATGAAGGAATAATGTTGGTGCATGGATATAGGAATGACCGGATGAAGGAATGATGTTGGTGCATGGATATGGGAATGAACAGATGAGGGAACAATGCTGGTATTTGATAAAGGAATGACGGGATGAAGGAATAATGTTGGTGACGGATAAAGGAATGATGTTGGTACATGGATAAAGGAATGACCGGATGAAAGAATGATGTTGGTACATGGATAAAGGAATGACCGGATGAAGGAATGATGTTGGTGCATGGATATGGGAATGAATGGACGAGGGAACAATGCTGGTAATTGATAAAGGAATGAACAGATGAAGGAACAATGCTAGTATATGGATAAAGGAATGAACGGATGAAGGAACAACATTGGCGTATGGATTAAGGAATATGGGGACGAAGGAACAATGTTGTCTACGGATTAAGGAAAAACATCTAGTGGAAACATGTGCTTTATTGGTTCTACTCTGCATTACAGCACATGACTATCTCTGTAGCAGAACGCGGGGTTCCTCAGGGTTCTGTTCTGGGAACAACCTCATTCCATCACATCACACAATTACACACGCACCAACACAAATACAGCAGTTTCCCTGATTAGCGGTTGGGCCAACACAGGCAGCTGGCTAATTGGCTAACAGGCGGGTAAGATGAGAGCTTGAGAGAGACAGCTTTATTGAGTATAGCCACTTATCTCACCCTTCCCTAAAACACCATCCCCACACATACACAGAGCACCACTTTCTAAACACGCTCCTCGGCTCGGTATTGTTCTAGACGGTTCCCAAGAATGCGCTTTTATGGCCCGCTGGCGCTCGCTGCTTATCACGCAGCGAAAAGGGGTCAATAGGACAGCGGCCTCTGCGCCAGTTCAAAACGCTGATAAGGAGCCGGCGATACCATGATGTAATTGAGGTCAGAACGAGCTCTTCAACCTCGCCTACAGAGCTGGGACAGGATCAATCCAGCACTTCCTCCTCCGAAGAATCCACAGATAAGGGTCCAATCCGCTGTCCAAGCAGACCGCCGACGGTTTGTTTGTATAGCCGGGTCATTCCGAAGGTGGCCGAAGGCAATCGTCTCACATGAAGTGGAGATCTTAACTGAGGTTTACCCTCCAGCAGACAGAACCAGACTACTGACAGTACACGCAGAACCTTCTTCAGTACGGGCTGAGGGGGAATTTCAGGGATCGTTCACAGCGTCTAGATAATTAGGTGCTAAGACGTAAACAAAGTCATTGCTTTACGATACTTTGAGATTACCATCATCAACATTCCATAGAATCGCCCAGAGGACACGTGTAGGTTCACTGGTGGTTCAGATGAGTGGAGATGTAGACTTCACTGTGGTTTGGTCTGAAATGGTTCTCTAGAGAACCCTACCCGGGCAGAACTGTCCACAGTGGTGCTGAATGGAACCAGACGTCTGAAAAGTTCAGTGGCTCTATAAGCAGCCTGATGACTGAGACAGTAAAGTCTTGGTATTTGCTAAACCATGGTGGAGGGATACAGGAAGGGTGTTCTAGGGCGTGTAAACTAGTCCCCAAAGTAAATGTCTTACTATTTCCAGGTTTTCCAGATTTTTCCCATCATCAACATTCCATATAAACGCTCAGAAGACACGTGTAGGTTCACTGGTGGTTTAGACAGTCAATAAAACGTCCATACGTGTGGCGTAGACATCATGGTGAACCCTGGCACCCGGCAAGACGGCTGCACAGGCGACCAGAGAGACCCATAAATATGAGTACTGTCTCTGTTAAAAGCCGCTGTACTGTAAGATAACTAGGGCTGCCCTCTAGAAGT
>JAVGWN010003569.1:0-10219 GCA_034552555.1 Semaprochilodus insignis | reverse complement strand
TATATATATATATATATATATATGAGATGCCAGGATATCATGTTTTGCAGTATACAGTGTAAGCTTGCATTTGTGTGTATGTTGCTATCATAAATGATGCTACCTTGAGTGGGATTAATGTGTGTATTGAAGGATGTATATGCAAGGCAAAGGGAAAGTGGCAATAGAGATGTTATTGAATGTTACTTGAATGCTTTCACCCCTTTCCCACTATGTGTTGTCCTGATCTTTCCTTTGTATTCCATTCTATGTCTCTGAAAGACCAACTTCCAGTGCATCTCATTGTGCTACTTCGGATGTTTAGGCTGGGACAAGGTCCAAGGCGTAAATCTTGTTAGCATTCAGAAACTGTCTAAAGGAAGTTGGGAAGCTGGGGATTCTCTTTTACCGTACATTATATATATATATGAACTGAAATTTAGTACAAATCTGTTTACTCACCCAATCAATATTCACTCTAATTGCTGTAAATGTATAGTCCAATAGTGGTGTGGTATATTACAGGATCACACTGTAAAAGGCTGTACATTTTGAGTAGGTGCGTTGGTTTACAGCACAATGGTTGGTGTAGTAAACTGGGCAACACCTCCACCTCCCATGCTGTAAATTGGGGTTCGAGGTTCAACCTGACCCAGCACGCTAAACACTATACTGATAAGAGTACTTGGGTAGGACTCCTAACACTACCTTCGTCTACCTGTGTGAGAAATGATCAAATTGGGAGTTGCGCTACCAGACAATGCAACTTAGAGTATCTACTGAGAGTTAACAGTAGAGTCCTGTAAATTTACAGCATTTAATAGTTCACTAAATATACATCAAATACTCTCAGATATTTACAGTGGATATACAGTATTTTACTGCCAGTAGATTACTGTAAGTACTACGGTAATTGTTTACAGTGAATATGATGTTATGGCATGTTATGGACAACAAAGGTAAAAGGTTAATACTAAGTACCTGGACCCTGCTGCATAACACTAGCATAACCCCCCATAAGCCTGTCATAACAAATATGTGACATAAGCCGTCATGACTGCAAAGATTGTCATTTGTCGTGTTGGTTATATTAATGGATATAATCTGTTATGACAGCATTTGCCATGATATGCTTATGGCGTTATTATGTCGGTGTTATGTAGCAGGGTTTACAGAAAGTGCTGACGGTACATATCTCCCTTGTGCAGGTCTGTGTTGTTTATGCTTTTATGTCCATTATTTCTTGTGTCCATACATTCATAGTTCATGTTGCTTTATGCCAAATTCAAGAAGTGTCCTTTCGGGAAGTAGCGAAGCGACGGTTTTGTCAAATTTAGATACAGCTAAGCTGTGATAGGACTGTACAGTGGGCATACACCTATAGTTAACTACGGCCTAGTTGCTTTTGCTGCAAAGCCCAAGTCATGAAACCAGTATTTTTGGACCACTGAAAGATTAAAACATAAAGATGCCAAACAGGGTTGTTTTGGAAGAATGCCATAGGAAATGCCATTGTGGTCTCTAAAGAACCTTTCGGTGGATGGTTCCTGAAAGCGAATGACCATTTTTGTGTATTAGATGCGAGTATAAAGAACCACCACAAACTGGGATGCAGGGCCCTGAGAAATGGAAACAAATGACATTTTGCCCAATCTCTGCTAGTGATTAATAAAGTTGTTCTGTCTTTCTATCTAGCCTGCTACACGATACCTACATATAGCTGCTGACAGAACAAAACCTAGTATCATCTATATTGGTCATATTGGTCATTTTTTACTTTTTGACCATATATATAGAGAGAGAGAGAGAGAGAAAAACATGTATCTCTGTTTATGTCAGTTTATGTCAGTTACTTTTATGCATCATTTGATCGCAGCAGCTGCTGTTTACACTGGGTCAAAATTTCATGATGAATGGACCAACAGAAATGTCCCGAAACTGCTTGGAATTAGAATTAAATTAGGTTTTTGCCCTCTCTTGTAAAATTAGCATTTTGGAGATACTTGTTTTTCTTTGGACAGCGACAATATATTTATATGGATGTAGGCCACATGAATGTTCATCCACTCCAGACCCATATGACCGTACGCTTCCATACACCTGCAGATTCAGCTACTTCCTTCACACTATGGTTTTTGGCACGCCCAAATGCAGTCACTCCTTTTAGCCAATCATTAACATCTGCTCTGGAGCCATTTTCCACACATGGAACGAGACACTCCCTGCACTGTAGCACCTCTTCTCAGTCTATGGATCCCGCCACTCACACCCCGCAGGGATTTATAGCCCCATCATCCTCGTGCAGCGCCATCTGCAGGAGCCTGAAGTTACTACCACCTTAAACATGCGAGGTGACTTGCGTTTCTCCAGTATCTCCAAAATGGCAGCTTTACAGGAGAGGGCAAAAACCTAATTTCATTATAATGTAAGTCAATGGAACCAGACTTTTTTCCAAGCAGTTTTGGGCCATTTCTGTTGGTCCATTCATCCTGAAAGTGTAAACAGCAGCTGCTGTGTTCAAATGATGCATAAAAGTGAAAATCAACAAAAATGGAGATACGTGTTTTTCATTGGACAGCAATGACATATGATGATTAGACATTTGACACTGGATAACAAAACAATAACACACAAGCAATATGAATAAGAAATGAGAAGCAAATCACAGTTAATATGACAGTGAAATTCATGAATCAGCTGTTGTAATGGAATTCTTAGTCAGAATTCTGAAAGAATGTAGCATGTAATGTCAGGCATGTTCTAAGACCCGCAGAACCCGGCTAATGAAGCTCAGCCAGGATGATGTTAAAAGCTTGTGGAAACCTCGCCTCCATGATTTCCTGTGCGTTTGATGTTTGATTTGATGTGACAGCAAGCCCTCCTGTCACAGAGAGGAAGTGGAATAAGAGAGACTGTAGCCCGGATAAGACCTACTCTTACATAAAAGGAAGTCTTCTGCCTCCGGGGGACTCTGTGTGTGCATGAGCATCATCATAAATTTATATTCTACTCACTGGAACCTGTCTGAAAGTGAACTGAACTACTACACACGGCTAGAATGGAGGAAAAAAGGACATCGTAATGACGTGTCTGGGGAAGGCGAGTAATAGCTGTTAAGTATAATTCAGATCTGATCCAGGCACTGCTTAAAGCGAAAGCTCAGCAAAAATGGAATCTACACAGTTTTCCCCAACTGGGGATAACCAAGTGTAGTCGATCAGCTGGGATGTGTTTGGTATAAATTGTTTGTTTCTTTAGTTTGTATTGGAGCTAATTGCTAAAGGCTAATGTTGCAAGCAAGTGATAGAAGCAGTTATCCTTGTGTAAAGATGTTCACAAGTTGCTTCATAGGAATCCAAGTCAAGTCGTGGCTGCCAGGGGTGTGAGTCCATGTTAAGTCATGTGATATTTGGATGCGAGTCCCAGTCAAGGTCTCTCTGAGGTGTGAGTCTGGGTCCAGTCTCAAGTTTTTGAGGGACAAGATCAAGTCTCGAGGTGAGTCTCATGTCTCAGAGATGTGAGTTTTAGGCCCAGTCTCAGGTTTCTAAGGTGTCTGATTCTCAAGTGTATGAGGGGCAAGTTTGAGTTGAGTCTCGAGTTGAGTCTCGAGTCTCTGAGGTGGGAGTCTCAGTCAAGTCTCAAGTGTCTAAGGGGCAAGATTGCGTCAAGTCTTGAGATAAGCCTTGAGTATCTAAGGTGTGAGTCTAAGTCCAGTCTCAGGTTCCTGGGGTGTAAGTCTGAGTCCAGTCTCAAGTGTCTGAGGAGCAAGTTTGAGTTGAGTCTCAAAGTGAGTCTCCACTCTAAAGTGTCTTGAGGGTTAGACTGGTTTCTAAGGTGTGAGTCAGGCAAATCAAGTCTCTTAGGTGTGAGTTGAGTCTCGAGTCTCTGAGGTGTGACTAGAAGTCTCTGAGGTGAATGTGTGAGTCAAGTCTTGAGGCTCTGAGGTGTGAGACAGAGTCCGGTCTCGGGTATTATGGGTATGAATATGAGTTGACTCTCAAGTCTCTGAGGTGCTAAACCCATTTGAATCACAAGTCTCTGAGGAGTAGGAGTTGAATTTCAAGTGTCTTAGATGTGAGACACTTTCAAATCTCTGAGTCTGAAGGATGTCAGAGGGCGTGTCAGAGTCTGATGTCAAGTCTCTGAGGGCTGAGTCTTAGTCAAGTCTTGAGGTGGGTCTTGAATCTCTGAGGAGTGAGCCAGAGTTGAGTCTCGAGTCCAGTCTTAGGACAAGTCTGAGTCAAATCTTGAGAGTTTCTCATCTCTGAGGTGTGAGTCTGAGTCAAGTCTCAAGACTCTGAGTTCCAATTGAGTCTTGAGTTTCTGAGGTGTGAGTCCAGGTTTAGTTTCAAATCTCTGGAGTGTGATTCTGAGTCCAGTCTCAAATCTCTGATATACAAGTCCGAGTAAATGCTTGAGTCTTTGAGGTGTGAGTCCAAGGTGAGCCTTGAGTCTTAGAGGTGTGTGTCTGAGTTGAATCTCAGATCTCAGTAGAGTTTTTTAAGTCTTATCCCCTGCGCCCCTGCAGATCACGCTACTAAAGATTGTGTTCTCTTACCACATTAGTTGGCAGTTTAGGTTGGTAATGCTGTTGTTTTTTTTTTTGTTTTGTTTTGTTTTTGTTTTTGTTTTGTTTGTCAGGCTAAAAGTCTCTCGACTAAGAGTCAATTCAAGAATCACTTGAGGGTGACTCCAAGTCATGTCATGAGTTATTGAATCCAAGTCACTGAGTCGATTCCCTACATGCCTAAATCAAACCTTTTTTAGTCAGAGCGTTTTGAGGTGTTAACTTATCTCAACTAGACTTGCTATGTGGCTCCTGGTGGTGTATGACCGCATCTATGTAAAAGTATATTACCATAGCTTTAAACATTAATAACAGTTATAGTAGTACTAAACATTAGCATTTTTAATTTGTGTCCCAGTTGTACAATGCTAAATGGTATTGTATTAGCTTCAATTACATGTTGGTTTCATTAACCTTGTAGCTCCACCAAAACTAGAGAAGCAAAACATGTCTTGATTAATTGACCACATTTGGGCTCAAGGAAAAACTGTAAGTGTATTTTTTTTTATCCTGGACTGAAAAGAACAATCCTGAAAAGAACTTGACCAAAGAATCTGTGTTGAGTCATGCCATTTGCCCAATGAAACCCTTTCCAGCTCTTCCCCTGACATCCCATTTCAAAACAGGCCTTATTAGTCCCAGTCTAACAGTAGCTTGGATTGAACTGCTGGTGATGAGCATCCAAACCTTGGTCTAATAGGCTGTTAATGTCACTATATGTCCAAAATCATCCAGACACCTCAGTTGCAGCATTTGCTGTCACAGGTCTTCAATTCCACACAGAGCTTGTATGATAGGCACTGACCAATAGAATGACCCTTAGATCATCATGTCCTCCAGCACTGGTCTGTGGAGTTGTAGAGTATCTTGATCTCTGGAGTGAGGGAACTCCACCCAGTACCTTTGGGATCAGTTGGATTGATCCAGAACTGACCCCACTGATGCTCTTGTGTGCGAGTGCAATCAAACCCTCACAGCAAAGTTCCAGCATTTATTGTAAAGCCTTCCCAGAAATGTAGAACTCGATACTGCAGCAGCAGGGTCGGGGGTGGCATGCTCCTTACTGTTGCCCGCTGGATGAGGAGGTGTCTACAAACTTTTGGACACATAGTGATTCATAATGAATGTACCTCAAGCTGCTCTCTCAGACGAAGAGACGTTTTTACGAGATCTCTCACTCTCACGAATGTAGGCACTGAGCGCATTGTGCTTTTTACGACCTACACGTCATCCAAACAGTTTCGACACCCTTTTGTAATTAGATGAAACCTGAGACCGGCGGATGTTTCCGCCGCGCAGATGTTCTGTCCGAGGCTCAGTTCCTGTGTATATTCTGGGCGAATGGACTAATTTACTTACAGCTGCATGTTTAATGTTTATTGCCAGTGTTTGTAGATCCGATTTCTTTGTGTCTCAGCCATAATGGAGAATCTGACAGCTCGGTTCCACTGAGTCTTGAGACGTGTTGATGACTTCTTGTATCTAAACAGTCACATCAGTCTTTTCAAATAACCCAACACAATAAAGCTCTTTTTCTATCAGACCTGCTGTTCTGTGTCACGCATGTCTCAGTAATCTCCAGCATTGAACGGTTCTGGAACAAGGCATTGCTAGCATGGGATGTAACCTTGGTATCTCAGTGTCTATGAGCTGGCTACATAGTAATTTTCTTTATACATAGATACATAATGAACTACACTCATCGTCAAAAGACGAGTAGCACAAATAGCTGCACCCAGAAGGAATCACCCACAGCAATGAAACTTGGTGGGTAGGTTTGACATTGTGAGACATACAAATGACTCATGTTTCATGCTCGGCAGTACATGTGATGTAAGCAAGGATGGGCCTTATCTCTGTACCTGACTGACCCGTGGTGGTGGTGTGTTAGTTTGTGTTGTGCTGGTGTAAGTGGATCAGACATAGCAGTGCTGCTGGACACCTCGGTGTCACTGAACACTACTAAGAACAAGGAACACAGTAACAGAACAACCAGCAACAAGACAAAACACCAAGCAAGCACAAAGGGAACAACAGGGAGGCTAAAGGCACAAGAACTAACAAGGAACACCTGGGAAGGTGCGGAGTCACAAGGGAAGGGAGACAGACACAGAAACTGGAGACAAACAGAGACGAACAGGGGCAAGACAAGACAGGATGTGACAGAATCATCCGCCAACCATAACAATACAGCGTCCTGTGGGCAGCGTCCTGTGGGCAGCGTCCTGTGACCACTGACAAAGGACTAGAGGATGACCAACACTGTGCAGCAGCAGATGAGCTATCGTCTCTGACTGTACATCTACAAGGTGGACCAGCAAGGTAGGAGTGTCTAATAGAGTGGACAGTGAGTGGAGACAGTATTTAAAAACTCCAGCAGAACTGCTGTGTCTGATCCACTCACACCAGCACAACACACACTAACACACCACCACGTCAGTGTCACTGCAGTGCTGAGAATGATCCACAACCCACATAATACCTGCTCTGTGGTGGTCCTGACCATTAAAGAAGATGGACTACGGGAAGTTAAAGTTTACTTTCAAGAGTAACAATAATAGTAATAATTCCAGATAACAATAAGAAGTATGCTACAATGCCTTATAGAAACCTCTGCTTGTTTCTGTCTTGAATGGAGAACTCGGAACTTTTCAGAAGTCAACATGTTAGCGTTAGTTAGTTAGTGCTAAACACCAAGCACTTTCTAGAACATTACATCTCTGTTAATATATTGCCTTAGCTGTTAGTATTAGCTAGTGCTGAACACCAAGAACATTCTAGAACGTTACATCTCTGTTAATATGTTACCTCAGCTGTTAGCATTAGCTAGTGCTAAACATTAAGAACTTTCTAGAACATTACATCTCCATTAATATATTGCCTTAGCTGTTAGTGTTAGCTAGTGCTGAACACCAAGAACTTTCTAGAACATTACATCTCCATTAATATACAGCCTTAGCTGTTAGTGTTAGCTAGTGCAAAACACCAAGAACTTTCTAGAACCTTACATCTCTGTTAATGTTACCTCAGCTGTTAGCATTAGCTAGTGCTAAACATTAAGAACTTTCTAGAACATTACATCTGTGTTAATTTTACCTCAGCTGTTGAGGTAAACTAGTGCTAAACATCATGAACTTGCTGTTGCTTGAGACACTAGCATATAACTACTGCACCATTAAGGTGGAACTGAAAATTAAAAAAAAAAGAAGCTGGAGTAGATTGAGGTGCAAGAATATAACTGCGGCACCATTTAATGTGGAATTGGAAAATTCGAAAAAGAAGCTGGAGTAGACTGAGATGCGAGAATTTGACTGCTGTACCATTTAAGGTGGAAGCCATGGGATGAGCTACCCAAACGAGAGAAGGAGTTATTCTAGTGTGTCCACACTTAACGTAGGAAGAGGAGCCCAATTTAAACAGCTTGTTGAGTTCCAAGTATTCTGATCTACCCACAAGAAACTGACTGGGAGGTCTTATTTCAGAGTTTGTAGGCTGGTAGGAGCTTTAGATACCAAAAGGTATGTACACCAGAACTGAAAAGGGAGTTTTTCATAGTATGTCCCCTTTAAACCGAGCCTCAAGGGATGCCATTTTTGTTCAATGTACATAAGACATTCAAAGAAAGAGAGCAATGCTTATCTATTCACCGAAACCCTTATAAGCTTATCTTCAAGTCAGACATCATGCTGTTTGCAGCATCAGCACATCCACAGGCACTGAATGACCTCCACCTGACAGGAGCAGACATCAGGAGACGTGACCTTTCGCGTCACGAATAAAAAAGGTGAGCACGTGAGTTGTATTGTGGCGCACGTGCTGTCAGTGTCCTCCACTCTGGCGTGGTCAGGTTATTTACGGTAATTTGAGTTGACAGCTCATTCACTGTATCTATAAATAGCTCAGTCTCGGAGAAGACCTTGACTGATCTGGCTCACGTGCACTTTAATCAATGTAATTACATTGTAATTACATCACATGGATAGAAGACAATCGGAAAAGAGTGGAACAGGAAAATAACATCATGTGATAGAGTTTAAGAATAGGTACAAATCGCATGAATCATATCCATTTAAAGTGAGTTGACAAAGAAACTTGAAACAAGGACTGAACATATGTAAGATAGGCTATAAATGGCCTTTTGGAATATGCTGTTTCACAGTAGTATACAGAGATAGACAGCAAGACCCTGAGAGATAATGGGAGCAGTTATTGGTCATTTTCACTCATTTTCCATCTTCATGCCTCTTTATAACCCATATGCTGATGTCAGTGGCTGGGCATAGAGGCCAGTAATCACACATCACACGTACATTAGCTAATGAGTCATGACAACTGCACAATCACAGCTCTCAGCATCTCACTTGGCATTCATGGTGGCCACTCTTATATAATCAAAGATACATGACCAGCTGACAGACTTCCCACAGG
Organism: Semaprochilodus insignis; assembly: GCA_034552555.1. NCBI lineage: Eukaryota > Metazoa > Chordata > Actinopteri > Characiformes > Prochilodontidae > Semaprochilodus > Semaprochilodus insignis. The sequence continues at coordinate 1,245 of JAVGWN010003569.1, read as the reverse complement.
AAGAGCAGCTAGGAAAACAGGTCAAAACTGGGCTTGCAAGACATCTCACGAATCACACTGGCTCAAAATCAGGAGCTGAAAATACATTTAATAATAATAATAATAATACATTTTATTTCATAGGTGCCTTTCTGTCACTCAAGGACACCTTACAAAATTGCAAATTAAACAGTACATATAAAAACAAGATACACAACATTAAGAACAGGTTAAAATAAGAAAATGCAAAACCATCAGATGGAGAAAGCAAGTTTAAACAGGTGAGTTTTGAGTGTGGATTTGAACTGTGAGAGTGAGTTGATGTTTCTTATATCAGGTGGTAAGGAATTCCAGAGTTGGGGAGCAGAGCGGCTGAAAGCTCTGCTCCCCATGGTAGTGAGGCGAGCGGTGGGGACAGCCAGGTGGATGGAGAAGGATGATGTGAGGGAGCGAGAGGGAATAACAACATGAAGAAGAGTAGAGAGATATGGTGGAGAAAGATTATGAATGGCCTTAAAGGTGAGCAGAAGGATTTTGTAATTGATACGGAACTTAACCGGAAGCCACTGGAGCTGTCGCGAGGACAGGAGTGATGTGATGGAAGTTGGGGGTTCTAGTAATGATACGGGCAGCTGCATTTTGAACCAGTTGAAGCTTATGAAGAGATTTGTGGGTGAGACCAAAAAGAAGAGAGTTGCAATAATCTAAACGGGAGGTAACAAGGCTGTGTACGAGAATGGCAGCAGCATGAGGACTGAACTTGGGCTTTAGACTAATACTGGGCATTCAATTTTGCCACTACCTATTCAGTCATATCACTAGTGACAACTCTGAATGTTTCGCCCTGACTTATAGGATATAGGATACATTCACTTTGAAACAATGGGATCTCACTGCTGGGACAGGGATACAGTCTCATTTCCTGCTGCAGTGGCGTGCAAACTAAACTGCATTTTGGTAGTGACATAAAATCATGTGCCAGCATTTTGTTAATAAAGTTGTCACAGGGGGAAAGAAAGTAGCATATAAAGTGGTGTGAAAAAGTGTCTGCCCCCTTCATGATTTCTAATTTTTTTGCATGTTTGTCACTCTTAAATGTTTCAGATTATCAAACAAATTTAAATATTAGTCAAAGACAACACAAGTAAACATAAAATGCAGTTTTTAAATGAAGGTTTTATTATTAAGGGAGAAAAAAAATCCAAACCTACATGGCCCTGTGTTTGCCCCCCAGTTAAAACATAACTAACTGTGGTTTATCACACC
>JAVGWN010003568.1:0-10219 GCA_034552555.1 Semaprochilodus insignis | reverse complement strand
TTGTTTTTAAATGAAGCTGATATTGTATGAGCTGGTTAGAACACAAATTTGACTCCAGGTTTTCCCTTAATGGTTCCAGCCATAACCCACAAAATTCCATCACCAGAACACGTGATATAACTGAAAGACTGATCAGCCAAACCATCCACGGAAACATTGGTGGTTTTCTAGGTAAATGTATCCTTATTGCCCAACCAAATAAGTCATAATTATGATATAATAAGTCATAATTATGATATATTAAATAATACATATGAGATAGTAAGTCATAATTAGGAGATGCTAAGTCATAATCAGCCAAACCATCCATGAAACTATTAGTGGTTTTCTCGGTAAATGTATCCTTATTGCCCAATCAAATTTCATCTAATACACCCACATAGACACATGTACACTGTAAAAATGGTAGCTGGGCAAGTGTATTAATCTTAAACCCAGTTGAGATATATATATATATATATATACTGTATATTAACTGATCTAATACCCTTTAGTACCCCACAAGCACCAATAACAGCTGTGACTGGATTTGGCATGTACTGGCAAGTTTCTGGATGTAGCCACATCAATGTTCAGACACTCTTACATCAAAGAATTGGTCACTTGGGTCAGATTTGGTGTATGCCGTCCCTGGCACAATTCCGAGGAGAATTCCCTGTAGACTGGGATTTTATCAACTGCTGGTAGACCCGTATGACTGTACGCTTCCATACACCTGCAGATTCAGCTACTTCCTTCACACTATGGTCTTTGGCACACCCAAATGCAGTCCCTCCTTTTAGCCAATCATTAACATCTGCTTTGGAGCCATTTTCCACACATGGAACGAGACATTCCCTGCACTGTAGCACCTCTTCCCAATCTATGGATCCCGTCACTCACACCCCACAGGGATTTACATCCCCATCATAAAGCCAGAAGTTGCATATTTCTTATGACAAGCACAATTATTAGCCAATATACTAAAATTACCATTAAAAAGGGTCTAAATAAGTTAAAATAAGTTTACGCCATTCTCAATCGAGAAATATTAGTAGATATATTGATAAAAATGAGATAATTACATGTTTTGCAGTGTATTGGCATAACTTTAGTAAATACTACATTTTGGAAATATGATAGTGTAACTGGAAAAATTCGACCAAATGCCCATCAGCCAATCAGGTTGTACGAAAGTTGGAACAGACTTGATTATGCGGTTTCTGATGTAGTATGACTCGTTGTAATCTATATGATTTGGACTAACTAGCTAGGCTTGCTACAACTGTCACAACATACTTGCCTAATCATAATTATTTCAGATAATCACAGTTATTTCAGTTGGTCACCATTATTTAAGCTGACTGACAATCATTTTCCACTATCAGTAGAATTCACAGTCAAATTATGCTGCAAAATGTGAACTGGGTGGCGAATAACTGCACATATAAGAAAGTGAAAGAATTCATACATGGGACTAATTAAATATCTCACTTGGTTCCTCTTACGGGGAGAATTACAAGAGTAATGTTAGCTTATTTGTTAGCTTTGTGAATTAGCTCAACTCTACACATCTTTCTCCACCTCGTTGTGAGTGCAGGCGCAAATCTATACAACCAGTGTTAGCTACTCAGTACACACAGCTGGCAGGTAAGGTGGCAGATAAGTCTGCTTGGTCACTACAGGCTTGTAGTTTAATGGTGGTAAACAGCAAACAAGAAAAGACTGGTATTAAATTGGTCATCGCAATTACACTCATCATCAAAAGAACAGCTGCCCCCAGAAGGAGGTGTGGGATTGCAGTGGTGTTGGGAAGGAAGATAAAGGTTACCAGGATCAATAACTGATGATCAGTTTAGACTGATATGATCAATATTTATTGAGCTACACATACAGAAGTCTGTCTCTCAGTATGGCGTCGGGCCGCCGTGTTTGCTAACCCAACATGCCAGACGTCTCGGCATGGAACTGTAGAGGTTCCTAATGGTGTCCTGTGATGATCCATCCCATGCAGCTTGAATATCCTCACACAGTTCCTGCAGATTGTGCGGCAGGGGCGGAGGTGGAGTGACACCAGGCCTTCTGGACACTGTGTGACGCGTGACAACAAACCGTTCATCCACGGCAGACCACGGTGCCTCCACACATGCGTTCGTTGGTCGTCTCCACCAAGACAAAAGCGGGACTCATCACTGAAGATGACCCGCTGCCATTCTGAGTCACTCCATGACAGTCTGGCACGACACCATTGCAGTCTTTGGTGATGGTGACGTGGTGTTAAGGACAGTCGTGGTAACGGTCTGCATGCATGTAGTCCTGCGTGGTGCAGCCGTCTGCCAATGGTGCTGCACTAACAGGATGACTCATGGAGGACATCACTGCTCACTGAATGTCTGTAATCGTGGCTGCTGGGTCAGTCAGGTACAAAGATAAGGCCCGTCCTTACTTACGTCACAAGCACGGCCAAGAATCATTAGCATGTCTCACAGTGTCAAACCTACCCACCAAATTTCATTCCTGTGGGTTGATTCCTTCTGGGTGCAGCAATTTGTGCAGCTATTCCTTTGATGATGAGTGTATTTATATGATCATTAATTTTCATGACCCTCCACCAACATCTTTTAGTACCTATTTAGAAAACAAAAGTGGGTCATTTAACACGAGAACCCACACAGTGAAGTCTATTAGAGATGCTGAACAACTTCTGAGGCACGTTAGCACCAGTTACCCATTACCCAAAACTGCGATAGTACTTTCCTCAGTACCGTCGCTTTAAAACCGCTCACTTAGAAATGTGCAACATCATGCTTTCCACTCATTCCGAGGACTCAGAGGAGAAAATAAAGCCAGGACACAAAAGAAGAGACAGAAAATTGCAGCCTAAAGGACGAACAGAAGCATAATGCTGACCAACACAATGCTAGCAATTGCATTAATACTCAGAGGCTTTTTGCACCTCGCTCTCTTTCCCTCTCTCTCACTCTCTCCAGTCCTTACACACTATTCCACACCAAAATCCCCATCCATCCGTCCTCCCCCCGCAGAAGCAGATCGATTCTGTGATGTGTGAATTGCTGAGGCTCGTACAGAAAACCCAAACTGCGTAATCATCACAAACTTTCCCAGCGTCCAAGACGGGAATAATTCAATGGATAGGGGGGCCGACCTCCCCTTTCAGCACCTAAACACCACTTTATTAAAAGTAGAAAAAATCTTTTTTCAATAACTGACAGGCCTTGCTGTGATGTCAGCACTCGCCAGCACTCCAACCTTTCAGGTGTTTAAACCACCTTTAGACTGAAAGACATTTTAACGTGTGCTTTTAACAATAGGCCAGAAAAGAAGTGGTCCTGTGGGGGTCCTGACAATTGATGAACAGGCTAATAAAGCACACGGAGAAACAGATGGACTACAGTCTGGAACTGTAGAACTACACAGTGCTGCTATATGGTCAGTGGGGCTGATACAGTGTTTGATTCAAAGTCATTAATAATAATAATAATAATAATAATAATAATAATAATAATAATGTTGATTCATTTGTCAATATTTTCCATAAGAATTCATAGTTAAGAAACTATCCACACAAACAGACTCATTCAGAGTGGGTTTGGTGTGAAAGGCTCCGTTCTAGAGAACCTTATTGAGTCACAGTGGTGGTGAAGGTAACCAGACGTCCCCCTCTAAAAGCTCCCTCACAGAAAGTTCCTACATGAGGTGGTTCTGAATACGCTGCCTGATGTCTGAGACGCTGTTTATGATAGTTTGGAGAAGATTTCAGCCTTCTGAGGCAAAAGATAGTCCCCCAAAGAAAACGTATTATATTTTCGGGTTTTTTCATCAACATTCCATATAAACTCAGAAGACACGTGTAGGTTCACTGGTGGTTCTAGAAAGTAAATAAAGAACATCTGAATCAAACCCACTCTCAATTACTCTGTTTACACCGCACACACTAAATCAGTTCATTCACTTGGGACATCATAGCATGGCCTGGCAGCACCTTAACATCCACCTGGAATACCATAGCATGGCCTGGCAGCACCATAACAACCACCTGGAACACCATGGCATGGCCTGGCAGCACCATAACAACCACCTGGAACACCATAGCATGGCCTGGCAGCACCATAACAATCACCTGGAACACCATAGCATGGTCTGGCAGCACCTTAACAACCACCTGGAACACCATAGCATGGCCTGGCAGCAACTTAATCACCTGGAACACCATAGCATGGCCTGGCAGCACCTTAACAATCACCTGGAACACCATAGCATGGCCTGGCAGCACCTTAACAATCACCTGGAACACCATAGCATGGCCTGGCAGCACCTTGACAACCACCTGGAACACCATAGCATGGCCTGGCAGCACCTTAACAATCACCTGGAACACCATAGCATAGCATAATGTCTATATGTGTGTTGTAGACATGGAGACCCCTGGTTCCCATCACCACCACTGTAAAGACCATCTGAGTCAACCACGTGTCTTAGTGCACATCTCAACCATTACATTGTGTGGGAACAGGAACATACAGCATGAACTGCTTTTTAAATAAGGTGCAATATAGAACAAGCCAATCAGAACGTAGCTCATTTACATACATCTCAAAGCCACAGTAACAAACACAGTTTGGGGATGTAGCGAGGCTGACAAATGCTCACGGATAAATGAACCATGACTGCTTTTGGTTCATAAAACCACACGGCGGTTACAAAGAGAACATGCAGTATATGGGCATTTTAGCCCGAACAGCAGCGGCGAACAGTGAAACCACTTTCACAGGCTGCGTATTACGGGCTGATCATTTTTATGCAAGAAATGTTCTGTAATGATTCAGTCAAAGATGGCCTCGACTCCTCCGCCCATCACTTCACACACTCCTCCACACACTCCGGCACCAGCTCGTACTTGTTGCACGATGTATGACATGTTTCGTGACGCACATCAGTGCCCAAATCCAAGAAAGCTTACAGGAGCGATCAGCTTTTTAGACCAAACAGCCCTCATTACAGCCGAATTACTGGACTTTAGCCGGAGTAATAATCTGCACAACATGTTTAATTTCTGCCCATCAGTCAGGCTAAATGTCAGAGGAGACCATTAGAGCGTCACTCGTGTACAGCGTAATAGATGTCAACTAGAAATGAGTGTTTATTTATATCATAAAAGGAACTGGCACTAAGTGAGGCTTCATAAGTAAATACACCAGCTTTAGACTCAATTTACACTGTTTATACTTAGCAACCAGTAAAATGTGATGCTAGATAAACTGTAAAATAACAATTATTAGTATCTCAGTCAAAAATTGATCAACTAAAGCTAAAATATGACTTTCTGTGGAGATTTCAAAAGCTTTGGATTCAATTCATAAAACACACAATGATGCAGTTGGTGCAGTTTACAGTATATAAAATTTGGCTTAATTAAACCAAAGAAATAAACTCGAAATGAACGCCTATTTATAAAATATATAAGGAACTGGTAGAATTATCTGCCCAGGTTTGTTGAGTTTTAGAGAACCAAAGCATAAATATGAGGTTTAATAATAACAAATAAAATATAATTTAAGATTTCACAGTCTCAAAACACAAAAGGAGGCCCAAATAAACAAGTGAGGCTGAACTAGAGCCTAAAATAATGATAGCTACTCATGCAAATTCAACATTTTCTATAGCTGAGTTTGTATTATATGGTAAACACACAAAAGGTTGCCTATGCAAATCAGAGATAAAGCACTTATTTTGAGAAAAAATAAAAAAAATAAAATTAAATAAATAATATAACTTATAATTAAATTAAATTTCTTTATAATTAAATAAATTACTAAATTACTAAATAACTAAATAAAAAATAATCCCCACCTAGTGAATTTCTGAGGGTGATAAATTGAAGAACTAATAGTTGACCTGAATGTCACAGAGCCAACACATGATAAACCATCAGGATTTTCTTGCAAATAGATTTGGACAGCTCCTCCATTCAGTAATCCTCAGTAACTAATGCAGTCCATGCTACTGCAACCACAGTGGAAGAAAAAAAAACAATAAAATAAAATAATAATAATATACACACATAACAGAAAACCCAGACTAGGGCCAAGCTGTTAGGAAAGACACTAAGAAAATGAAAAATAAATGTTTTCCATAATGGACCCAGTTTTAAATATCCCAGTATAAACCCCCTGAAGTTGCCTTGGTCAAAAACTGACATCAAACTAAAGCTAAAATATGACGTTCTGAGAAGATTTCAAAAGCTCTGGATATAATTCATAGAAAAAAACAAAATGATGACGTGGATGCAGATTTGGCCCAATTAAACCAAAGAAATTTGATACCAAATCTCATATCATAATTATTCCTGCTACAGAAACGTGAATGATTTTACACGAAGAAAGAAATGCTCTGCATAGTTGATGCCGTTTCAACATATCATAAACCCAACACGCAAAACGTGGCCTAAACGAACCAACAGGAGAAACTAACACACGTGCTGCATGCTAGTGTGGTCCAGTTAACACCATAGAGTTTGAGTACCAAAATACATCTAAAATAATCAATAAATAATGATCTGTATTCTCTACGTTTGAAAGATGCAGGCATAATAAATATAGAGATACGGTTTTATGACCCAAGAAAAAAAATCTGTACTCACAAAACGAGTGAGTGATGTCATAGTAGAACCAGTTTTTGGTTTCCTATAGGACTCATTTAACGTATTTACTCATTTTGCTATAATTATTATTGATAATAATAATAATAATAATAATAATTGAATAAAATATTATTATAATTTTTAGAGATAAATTATAGAGCAATTACATATCGTAATAGCTCAAAGTGCTTTACAGTTTGACATCAGTAATAGGGGGATACTAATAATAATAATAAATAAACGTATAAATACAATATATATATACACACACACACACACACACAATATTATGCTGAAGCTCATATTGTCAAACTGTCAAATTTAAAAAAGGTTCTTCACACATCTCATTTACAAGGTCTTCTACAGTTGAATTTGTATTTGTAGGGCCAACTCACAAAACCTGGCCTAGCAAATCAGTGACCTTTGACAATAAATAAATAAATAAATAAATAAATAAATAAAAAATCTCATTTATTCATAAAGCGCTTTTTACAACTGATGTTGTCTCAAAGCAGCTTTACAGAAATTCAGTAATAATAATTCAGAGAGAAAAGAAAGAAAGCATTTCTTCTGACTAAATTTAAATGATTTTAATTTTTCGAGCCCCACATGTAATATGGTCTTTGAGGTTTGCTTAAAAAAATACATTTACAGTAATAACCCCATGGAGTGAATGTAAAAGGTGATAAACTGAAAACCTGATAGCTGACTTTACAAATTTACAATATGCTAGTGCCAAAACAGAACAGATGCCTAAGTATACAAGTGAGGTTGGACTAGAATATGAGTCTAAAATAATATATTACATTTATTATATATATATGTATATATATATATATTTAATATTAATCTCTATTCAGTAATATGGTGGAATTTGTATTACAAATTTTGTATTACACTCCAAACCTGGCCTACGCAAATCAGTGACCTTTGACAATAAAGCATTTCTTCTGACTAAATTTAAAAAATTAAAATATTGTTGACCTAGAAAATGATCATAGTCAGGTGATCACCAACAACAAGAACCTTCTAGAAATGACCCATAGTAAAACTGGAAACTCAGGATTATTAAACAAACCTAAATTCACTGATTTCTAAAATCTAAGCTCCAACTTAGCAACAGTTACCATAAAAGAACTGCACTTGTGGGTGGAGCTTGGAGAATTCCCAGCCAAATCAACCAATCAACACAAGGACATTCATTATTCAGCAGGACAGAAAACAGACACACCTCCACATACATTCTGCAGACACACCTCCAAAGCTTGGTCGTAGAAGCTGGTTTAGCACCTCCTCCTCCTCCTCCTTCTTCTTCATCCAAATAACCCCAAACACATTCAGTAGTGTTGAGGTTCTGGACTCTGAGGTGGTCAGTCCATTGTTCTGAGAACACCAGCAGCTTCTCTGCTTCTCAGTGAGGAGCTTCATGAACCGCTACACCTCCTTTCAGACCTCCATAGCGTTGAGGGGTCTTCTCACAGTGGATGGATGGATGGACACACCTGTGGATGTTCTCAGATCTGAAGCAGGAGTGGAGCATGATGTTCTCTTCTCTCTCAAAGCTGAAAGTGCTGTTTATCTGATGGGGGGGTTGGACAGTGTTGGTGGGTCTATCAGGGTCTTCCAGGTGGTTGTTAGGAGTCCCATTGGGCAATCTTGTATATCTCCTGAGAGAATGAATAAGGCTGGTCTCTGACTTTTACACGGTGCCATATGCTCCATACAGTATACAGAAAACTGCTGATGCTTTCCGACAACGCTGGTTTAGATGTCCCTAACCGGAGAGACGTTTTAGGCTCAGGAGAGATATGGTGCGTAGGAATGCTGACGCTGCACAACTACCTGTTTATCCCTCTCTTTCTCTGCTCCGTTCACTGTTCTCCTTTTCCTTCCACCGCATGCTTTTTTTTGATCATTTCTCGGCTAATTAAGGCCTTTGAGAAGGCGAAGAACAAACGCTTTCTGTCAAAGTTGGGGGGGGGAGTGAAAAACTGAGCTGGCAAAAAAACCCTGCAGATGGATTGCTCCATCACAGCGGAAGAAAGTAGAGGGAAAAAAATAAAACCTCCCTCACGGAAGAACACACACACACACACACACACACACACACACAACAGCCACTAACACAGCGACTACAGAAGAGGGTGTAATGTCAGCGAGTAACAGAAACGCCACCGAAAAAGACATCTGAAACCACAAATCAGCCACGTTCAGCCAAGTATAGATTACAGAAAGCCCATCCAGCCAACTAACGATCAGCCAAACACACAAGAACCAAGCCAAGATCGACCTCCAGAGGGACGGAAACGAAGGGAACAACACACACCATATATGCCAACAGCATATCACTATAGCATCAGACAGCCAAGACGTCCCAGTTAAGATTGGTATGGACTGAAACACCCCGGACTGGCCAAAAGGGAATCGTTCACAATGACATTAATAGGAACCGGACGTCCATGGGGCTCCTAACAACCACCTGGAAGACCTGGTAGACCCATCGACACTGTCCTCCATCAGATAAATAGCAGTTTCAGCTTTGAGAGAGAGAGAGAGAGGAGAACATCAAGCTCCACTCTTGCTCCAGATCTGAGGACATCCACAGGTGCTCCTGTCCATCCTTCTTCCACTGTGAGAAGACACCTCAATGCTATGGAGGTCTGAAAGGAGGTGTAGATGTTCACGAAGCTCCTCACTGAGAAAGGGAGAGTCCAGACACATCCAACAAAGAAGCTGCTGGTGTTCTCAGAACAATGGACTGACCAGAACCTCAACGGAGTCCAGAACCTCAACACCACTGAATGTGTTTGGGGTTATTTGGATGGTGAGAAGAAGAAGCAGAAACAGCTAAACCAGCTTCTAAGACTGAACTTTGGAGGTCCTGAGGTCAGGAACGAGACCGCACGTTCTATGGCAGTACATGTTTGTGGGAGTTCATATGTGGGAACTCAGGTTCTTCAAGGGTTCCTTAGTAAAGATAATGGTTGTATATGCATGAACCAAGAACACTCAAAGAACCCTTTGCATGGTTACATGGAAAATGTGCTGTCCATGGTTCTACAGAGCACCAAATTGGGTTCCTCTGCTGCTACAGTATCAAGCATGTATGAAATAGAAGAACCCACTTTGGTGGTGTTATATGGAATCCTTTTCCAAAAGGTTCTATACAGAACCATCTACAGCACCTACCATCTGCCATCTGCTTAATCTTACTGGGTGGCAGTGGGTTCTGGAACCTATCCCAGCTCCCAAAGGGCAGAAGGCAGGACAAACCCTGGACAGGCCACCAGTCCAACACAGGGCAGATACACAGACACATGCTCACATCCAGGGGGCCAACTTAGCATCTCCCATCCCCCTGACTGCATCTCTTTGGACTGTGGCAGGAAACCAGAGCACCCGGAGGGGGAAACCCACACAGACACGGGGAGAACGTACAAACTCCACACAGAATCCGCTGGGAATCAAACCCAGACCCCTCCCTTTCCTTCCTCGCACCAAACCCGCTCTCGATCACTCTGTTTACACCTCGCACCAAACCCGCTCTCGATCACTCTGTTTACACCTCACACCAAACCC
>JAVGWN010003567.1:0-10219 GCA_034552555.1 Semaprochilodus insignis | reverse complement strand
TGGCTGGAGATCCAGAATGATTCCACTCACTAATATTCTGGGAATTTTTGTTGGGTATGAAGGGAACCTGGTTATTTCTAGGATCAGTGTCCAAAATTTGAGGCAGGAACCCTGGTCCGGATCCTTGACTCTGCACACATCTCCCCCAATCGAGCAAGGATGTACCACATGACAGTAAGAATTCAAGAGGGTACTTTATCAAGATTTGGTGGATTCAGGTTGTGATCAAACCCCAATACTTGATTCAAAAGATTGGGGACTGGGGAAACATAATAATGTGATTTCGAAGGTGCATAATAAGTGTATTCATAGGAATATACCAATATCCCCTCATTGTTGTCACTATTGATTCCCAGCGAGAAAAGCATAGTGTCAGGCAATAAAGCCCTAACCTTAGCCATCCTCTGATTTTAAGGACCAATTGGCCACAGTTTTAAGGGAGAATGGATTGGTTCCGTAATGAGAGTCCTGTAAGAACGTTTTCAGCTCTGTCCTGGGCTATTCCAGAGCTAGTGTGGCTGGTGGTGGGTACTCTGAGCTGCACTTGTTGGGGGTCCCCTAAGGGATTTCCCTCTGGAGAAAGTCAAACGATGACACACTGAGGCATGCCTTTGAACAAGTGAAAGTAATTGATGGTGGGATGCTTGAACTGGAGCTTATGCTGACATATCCCTGCTGTCATAAGACAAACTATATAGAGTGACATGGTACGCCCAAACAGTATAAATCCCAGCCCAGTTGGTGGTTCCAAAAAGCTGTAGGGAAATCCTATGGCAGGTCATCTGGAGCAGAATAAAGCACTAAACCAGTTCTACCAGCAGTGGCTAAAATCCCAGTCTACAGGAAACTCTCCTCAGAATTGTGCCAAGGAATCAAATCTGGCCCAACTGCACAATTCTTTGATGCAAGAGTTTCTGAACACTGACCAACATCCAGAAACTTGCCCAGTTCATGGCAAATCCAATCACAGCTGTTATATAAGCTCTTATTACATGCTATTAGGTATGTTATTAGGTATGTGCTCACTAGCGTGAGTGTGTTTGTATGTGGGGGTTCTGCGTCATGGATGGGTTAAATGAAGAAAACATTCCTTTGTGTCCATGTGCTAATGGTTCCAGATTCCTCTAATTGTTTCAAAGGGTTCTAATTCTTTTACTCTCTGTTCGGTATGTGCCCCACTCCAGTGGCTCCACCACATGAAAGATGCCAACGGCTGGATTACCAATTGGTATCTGGCTTCACAGCCCTTCAAGTTCCAGATAGTCTACAGGCCAGGAGCTCAGATCACGATGGCTGATTTCCTGTTCCACCTTGGTGGGGATGTGGAGATGACTGCTGCCAACCCTGGGTCAAGTTGAGGGGGTACATGCCACCGGGGGTGACGGTCAGGCGCTGTCTGAATGGACTGATTGGTAAGTGAATCCCCTTGTGGATAAATGTCTCTCTCCCTTCTGATATGCCTTTCTGTCCTCCAACAGAGGTAGAGTTGAGAGACGAACAGAGGCAGTCGAGACACCTAGCATCTGAATGATTAGCTTAGCCTGAACGACAAGACTAGTGATGGGTTTCTGTTGATGATTTAGACCTGTAGGATCCATCTCATTCACCCACCAGGGTGTCACACGCACATGTTGTTAATCACAACAGTGATCAAATGACAGGGTGGAGCTAGTACAGATACATAGGCAATAGACAGAACTAGGAAGACTTTCAGTTGTATACAAAGTTTGACATATTATAAAGAAACACCATGTAAAAGATAATGTGTGCCATGATTTTGCACAGGCCGCACAGCAGAATATATGCTTGAATAAAATATATAAATATCAGAAATAAATAATCAGAAAGATAAAAAATGAAAAACTTGCAGAGAACATATCAGCTACAGTCAGTGTGCAATACGTACCGGCAGGCTTTTCAGCAGAACTTGCAGAGGAAGACCCCGGGGGGGTTGGTCTGTTGCTGACAGCAGTAGATGTTGAAGATGTAGGTGGGCCATCTGTAGAGACAGAAAGTGTGGCAGTAAGTGCAGGAAAACATCATAAACCTAGACCTGCTCCTAAGCCTAACCCCAATTCAACACTAATCCTACATCCAATCCTAAACCTTACCCTAACCTTAACTTCAACACTAAACCTACATCTACTCCAAAACCTAACGATAATTCAACACTAATCATATATATACTCCTAAACCTAACCCTAACCTTAACTTCAAAACTAAACCTACACCTACACCTAAACCTAACCCTAACCTTAACTTCAAAACTAAACCTACACCTAAACCTAACCCTAACCTTAAATTCAACACTAAACCTACACCTACTCCTAAACCTAACTCTAATGGTGCTGTTAATTGTTGCTCTTCCACTTTCTCCCACTTCCTCCGTCGTCTTCATGACTACAATTCCCATTACGCATACTTTCATGACACCACGTGTGCACTACCTACCTACTACTTTCACATTCCTCTTCACCTGAGTACTGATTGCATTCACCTGTTTTTCATCCCATACCAGCACAAATACCCCTTTGGTTACCGTGTCTGTCTTTGCTTACTGAGCGTTCTCCCCTGTTTGCCTGTGTGATTACCGTGTGTGATCTTTGCTTATATTTTGGTTCTTGCCCTATAGTCTCTAACATTGGTTTGGTCTCTGGTTGGTTTGCCTTCTCTGGTTTTGATCTTGGCTCTGGTTTTGGTCTTATCCCTGTAGGTTATGTTCTCGTCTGTTGCGGTGATCTGTTTAATGATTTACTTTTACTTTGCATCAAACCTCTGTCAATAAAACTAGCTTCATTTTTAGATCTCGGGCGTCACATTAATCAACTGCTAGTAATAACAATCATTAATGTAACTGCAGTTCACCAAGTCTAACTACAGGTTTTACTGATTATCAGGAGTGAAATGAAGTTAACACATCTACACAGTAACACTAACACTACAGCATCTTTCTGTTTCTCTGATCATTTTAGAAATCAATAAAATATAAAATGTACCAGAACTTTATATTCCCCCAATATGATCATGTGAACAGTGATGAGGGTGAAGCGCTTTAACACTTCATAGAGCTGTTTCTCTGTACAGTAACCATCAGAAATACGATCTGAAATGCAGTAAGAATAGAAACTGAGTGTTTTACCTTCTATAGTCAGTCTGATGGTTATGTGTGAACTTTTAACTGCACACAGGTAATCTCCTCCATCCTCTTCAGTCAGGTGTGATATGAGTAGAGAGAGATTTACTGGAGAGTGATCATTAACCAGCTGAACTCTGTTTCTGTACTGATCACTCTCACTGGATATCTCTTCATATTTGTTTCTGTTTCTGTTGTGTTTCGTCCAGCTGAAGTTCGCAGGTTTGGTCTGTAGGTCAGTGCAGTAGCAGGGCAGCAGTACTGACCCTCCTGTAGGTGCTGTGATAGTCAGTAGTCGTTCTCTGTTCTCCAGAGTGCAGACTGTACAAACACACATCAGTAAGATCAGATTAATTTCTCTCTGTGTGATATTGTGAGTACAGTTATTAAGTATGTGACATCACTGTATCATGTTGTATTATTGTTTATTAACGGTATTAATAAGAAGTGTAATAAATCCAAAAGAACTTTAATAATTTTAGTATTTCATTGCTTTCTAAACCTCCATTCTTCATCTTATCCAGTATAATTTTGTTTTGACAGCAGTGATTTATTAATATTTATTAATCCATATCCAAATGTTTACAAATTAAATGTAAGTAAATCAGTATGTTTTACTTTCGTTACAGTTAATGAAATGAACAAAGACTAAACCAATACTAGACCTACACCTACTTCCTAAACTTAAGCTTAACTTTAACTTGAACCCTAAACTTACATATACTCCTAATCCCAACCTGAACATCAGCACTAAGCATAATCCTACTCCTGAACCTAACCCTAACCTTAACACTAAACCTACACCTATTCCCAAACCTAACACTAACCTTAACTTCAACAAAAAACCTACACCTACTCCTAAACCTAACCCCAGTCTTAACTTCAACATTAAACCTACACCTACTCCTAAACCTAACCCCAGTCTTAACTTCAACATTAAACCTACACCTACTCGTAAACCTAACCCTAACCTTAACACTAAACCTACACCTATTCCCAAACCTAACCCCAACCTTACCTTCAACACTAAACCTACACCTACTGCTAAAGCTAACCCAAGTATGTGAACAGTGATGAGGGTGAAGCGGTTAAACACTTCATAGAGCTGTTTCTCTGTACAGTCACGATCAGAAATAAGATCTGAAATGCAGTAAGAATAGAAACTGAGTGTTTTACCTTCTATAGTCAGTCTGATGAACGTATATGAATTTTTAACAGCACACTGGTAATCTCCTCCTCCATCCTCTTCAGTCAGCTGTGATATGAGTAGAGAGAGATTTCCTGGAGAGTGATCATTAACCAGCTGGACTCTGTTTCTGTACTGACCACTCTCACTGGATATCTCTTCATATTTGTTTCTGTTTCTGTTGTGTTTTGTCCAGCTGAAATTCGCAGGTTTGATCTGTAGGTCAGTGCAGTAGCAGGGCAGCAGTACTGACCCTCCTGTAGGTGCTGTGATGGTCAGTAGTCGTTCTCTGTTCTCCAGAGTGCAGACTGTACAAACACACATCAGTAAGATCAGATTAATTTCTCTCTGTGTGATATTGTGAGTACAGTTATTAAGTATGTGACATCACTACACCTTCAACACTAAACCTACACCTACTCCTAAAGCTAACCCTAACCTTAACTACAACACTAAACCTACACCTACTCCTAAAGCTAACCCTAACCTTAACTACAACACTAAACCTACACCTACTCCTAAACCTAACCCTAACATTAACTACAACACTAAACCTACACCTACTCCTAAACCTAACCCTAACCTTACCTTCAACACTAAACCTACACCTACTCCTAAACCTAACCCTAACATTAACTACAACACTAAACTTACACCTACTCCTAAACCTAACAAACTTAACTACAACACTAAACCTACACCTACTCCTAAACCTAACCCTAACCTTAACTTCAACACTAAACCTACACCTACTCCTAAACCTAACCCTAACCTTAACACTAAACCTACACCTACTCCTAAACCTAACACCAAACTTACATTCAACACTAAACCTACACCTACTCCTAAACCTAACCTTAACTTCAATACTAAACCAAAACCTACTCCTAAACCTGACTCTAACATTTAGAAAAACTAAAATACCTTTACTTTCAGTGAGATATTTAAACTACTGCATGTGAGTGTATGTCAACAGTTATGAGGTGGAAATTTGAAATGGAGTTTGATTATAACCTGAGAGTGTTTTACCTTTTAGAGTGAGTCTGATGGTTATATGTGAATCTTTAA
The DNA here is from genome assembly GCA_034552555.1 of Semaprochilodus insignis. Taxonomy (NCBI): domain Eukaryota; kingdom Metazoa; phylum Chordata; class Actinopteri; order Characiformes; family Prochilodontidae; genus Semaprochilodus; species Semaprochilodus insignis. Next base: position 4,832 of record JAVGWN010003567.1, on the reverse strand, counting down.
CAGCACACATGTACTCTCCTCCATCCTCTTCAGTCAGGTGTGATATGAGTAGAGAGAGATTTCCTGGAGAGTGATCATTAACCAGCTGAACTCTGTTTCTGTTCTGACCACTCTTGATGGACATCTCTACCCATGTGATTCTATCGGGCCTCTTCCATCTTAATCCCTCAGGTTTGGTCTGTAGGTCAGTGCAGTAACAGGGCAGCAGTACTGACCCTCCTGTATGTGCTGTGATAGTCAGTACTTGTTCTCTGTTCTCCAGAGTGCAGCCTGTAGAAACACACATCAGTAAGATCAGATTAATTCTATACTCTGTACATGATATTGTGTTTAAAGTATTTGACATCAGCCCACAACTTTGGATGATTAACACTTTTTAATAGTAATAAAATATCAAATATTATTCATAAACAAAGACACATATGATGCATGTTGTTTATGTCCTAGAAATGAATCTCCAAGTGTCAACATTTTCTTTTACAGTGTTTATTTTTCAGCATCTTTTGCACACAGTGTAACAGTTAAAGCTCTGTTGTTCTGTTAACGCATAGTGATTAGATTTACATGTTTACATGTGACCACACTCTGTGCAGGAGGACAGGTAGAAGTAGCGGGCTGCAGTGTAAACCTACAGTTCCTATTTTCTTTCCTTCTCAGCTCACTGTAACTCCATCAGAGAGTCAAACTTACACTCATCATCAACAGACTATCTGAACCAAGAAGGGAGTGTCAGATTTCAATGCTATTGGGAAGCCATGGGGCTGTAGAGGTTCCTAATGGTGTCCTGAAATAATCTGTCCCATGCAGCTTGTATTTTCTCACACAGTTCCTGCAGCCCATCCTGAGAAACTTGGTTTAGTCTCTGTAGTAGAATAAAGAAGGCTACTGGAGTACACACACCAGGGTCTGTGTTGCTGTTCATGTGCTCTTGTTAACTCCACTCCTCACGCCCACCCCAAAGCTCTCTCTCTCTCTCTCATGGGGAAATGAATTACTCTGACTTGCATAAAGAGTAAAACTGTTTTTGCTCTCGCCTGTAAATTTATCGTTTTGGAGAAGCTAGACTTTTTTGACAGGAACAGCATGAACATCAAATGCAAGGATCGAGTACTTTACAAGTTCAACATCAAACATGGAACTCATACTAATAGCCATATTTAACTGACCATAATTATATACGGCATCAACATCTCAATAACAGGATCAATAAGCTACACTCACCTTCAGAGACATGAAGCCCAATGAAGAGAAGATAAACAGTCAGCAACATGGTCACTAGTACACCAACACTGAGTTCACAGCACACTGACCGCTCCACACCCAGCACTACACTCGCCCTGTATACCCACACTGAGTACCAACTCTCTCAGCAGCTCTTCACTGGAGTGTAACCCACTCTAATGTCCGTGCAGCTCACAGGAGCTGTGTTTAAACCAGCTAGACCGGAATTCTTCTGTCTCTTAAGGACTTTATCAACAGCTTCTACAGAGTCACAAACCACACACAGCAACACGGTGGTCTCTGAGTCGTTACATCACTTACTGTTTCCTGGTTTGTGAAGAAGTGAACACAGGAAGCAGCCAAATAAAGAGAAGTCATATGCACCTCTTCATTGTTCTTACATTCTTGCTGAAAATAGACAGCACATACTAGGTTGAACTGATGCTAGGTATAAGCTGGTTTATACTGGTCTCACCATAGTTATGCTGGTTTGTCTAGAAGTGATGTTCTTCGTTATCTACAGCCGCCTGTATTCAGCTTTACATGTTATGTATTAGCCTGTTTGCTTTCATCATGGATTTGATGTTTGGTTACCTTGAACTGCCATTTACCACAACTTTCCCCTTTATAGTCTCCAGTCCTGCAGGTATTCCAAGAATTACCGGGCATTTCCTGTATTACAGGAGTCAGTCCTGGTTTGTTCCACTGGCATTTTCTCTGCTCTATTGTAGTCCTCCATCCTACCTGGCACTCTGTGATGCAGTCTGAGCCCTGAACTTTATATACTGTATATATTGGAGAGATGTATCTATATTAAAGTGCATTAATAACTGTATTATAACCATACAAATACCCTTTATATATGGATATGTAGGTGTTTCTCAGCAGTGTGGTGCTGATTTGTTGGTGTATTCTGTNGGAACTCCCTAGACCACAGTATACAGTCAATTAGCTGGTCCAGAAAAAGTCCTTATCCTCTGCGAAGGTCTCTATTAGCATGGAAGGAATCGCAGCATCACAAAGTCAGCTGTTCCAGACATCCTCATTACTATGGTGTAGGGTAGATCAAGTACCTGGTCTGGGAAGCCTTGTAGCTGCAGTGTAGCGTAGCTCAACCAACCAGCCCAGCCTACTTCATAGCTGCAGCTTAGCGAAGCTCAAGCAACCAGCTCAGGAAGCCTTGTAGCAGGTAAAGAGAGTCCTTAGTTGTTTAGGAAGCTCCCAGTCAGCCTAGAATCACTCTCTAGATTGTAATAGTCCAAATACAATTAACTTATGTATTTCATGGCAATAGCGTCATTTGCAGTACAGCTTAATTATCAAGACATGTATATTTCCCTTTATGGATAAAATATGTTGAACGTTTCTTGAACATTTCCATTGAACTTTGACAAAACTGCACTATTCCAGATTGACCACTCCATCTCCATCAGCAGTGTTGTAATGAACTCTGGCAGGATCTGATAGAAAAAGACCAAATACCTGATAAATTAACTCACACAATAAAATTAGTATGATTATATTATGAGTGTGATTGTGTAGATTGTACCTTTGGTTCTGCTGGTATAATAGACCACAGCTACTATAATGTGGAGGAAGATCACAGTCACCAAGGCAAAGGGGACGAAGGGCAGAGACTGTGGAGGTTCTGCAACAAGACACAGAGCATATCATCCATATTATCTCACATCACTAAGAAGCAATAATGTGTCTTCATGTCTTATGTTTTCGGCTTGGTTCTCCAGTCTGTAACAGTCTACATTGACATATGCTGAACAGAAAATATCTTAACCCAGACATGATTAACATCAGTGTCATCTCCAACAGCTACCAATATCAAACAACCAAAGACACATCACTTTGTTAGTTACTGTGCTCATACATTTAGGTAGCAGGGGAGTTTACCAGCCCACAAGCTGTGAAATAAGACAGCCCCATCAATTCCTGTGGGCTGCCTGGATCAGAAATCATATAAATCAACAAGCTAGGTCAGGTTTGGGTTTTGCCTCCCCTTCCTACATCACATGTGGGCTACTTAGAATAATACCGCCCATCATCTGAAAAACTCTTCTGAAAAAGTCTACTGCTTCAGAGCCACCTTCATGAAGAGAGGCCATTTTTTTCTCGCAACCACCAAAGCCGCTAGCATTATGTGGAAGCAAAGAGCGGATCATAGAAACTGCTCTGTTGTTTGACTGCACCAGATTGGATAAAGGTGATTTTACATAGTCAGTGTACCTGTACATGTGTGCTGTACATACAGCTGAAGTCCGTTTCTTGTGCAGAATTTCTCGTTCCACCTTAAATGGTGCAGCAATTACGTCTGAACAANCACTAGCTAACGCTAACAGCTGAGGTAATATATTACCTGAGATGTAAGGTCCTAGATTGTTAATGCCGTTTAGCACTAGCTAACGCTAACAGCTGAGGTAATATATTACCTGAGATGTAAGGTCCTAGATTGTTAATGCCGTTTAGCACTAGCTAACGCTAACAGCTGAGGTAATATATTACCTGAGATGTAAGGTCCTAGATTGTTAATGCCGTTTAGCACTAGCTAACGCTAACAGCTGAGGTAATATATTACCTGAGATGTAAGGTCCTAGATGGTTAATGGTGTTGAAGACTAGCTAACGCTAACAGCTGAGGTAATATATTTCCTGAGATGTAAGGTCCTAGATTGTTAATGGTGTTTAACACAGTAGCTAATGCTAACAGCTGAGGTAATATATTACGTGATATGTAAGGTCCTAGATTGTTAATGGTGTTTAACACTAGCTAACGCTAACAGCTGAGGTAATATATTACGTGATATTTTAAGTCCTAGATAGTTAAGGTCCACCAGCTGGCTGATGTCATGTTTGGTGTTGATACAGGAACTGAAGATGTCAGTCAGTTTAAAAGCAGGTTGTGAGACATTAAAAGAGCACTGCAGTTTATATACTGCTGCTGATTGTACCTGCCATGTGCAGATAATTATTTAGAAGGGTGATCAGAGAGTAAAGCTGTAACATTCGGCTTATAACTGCAGTCGGTGTGCTGTACTCACCATCAGCTGACTGAGCAGAACGTGTGATTGCAGGGGTTGGACTGTTATGTACATTGACCACTGCAGTAGATGTTGTAGGTTTAGGTGCAGTAGATGTTGTAGGTTTAGGTCCAGTAGGTGGTGTAGGTTTAGGTGCAGTAGCTGTTGTAGGTTTAGGTGGAGTAGATGCTGTAGGTTTAGGTGCAGTAGATGTTGTAGGTTTAGGTGCAGTAGATGCTGTAGGTTTAGGTGCAGTAGATGGTGCAGGTTTAGGTGCAGTAGATGTTGTAGGTGTTGGTGCTCCCTCTGTAAAGAGAGAAGGTTTGATAGTCAGTACAGGAACAGAACATCAGTAAACAGCAGCTCACTGTAGATACACAGTAACATTAAAACCCTTTCACTGTAAATAACCAGAACACCAATCATTACAATCAACAGTGATATGGTACTTTGCTGCTGTGTGGATGTTTCTGTATGTGCTCTGTCTGTCTATAAGCAGCATTACTTGCTATTCATCTTCTAAACACAACTGAACTTCCATTTTCAGATTAATAGAGTCTATTAAATCTGGGCCTAAACCTCA
>JAVGWN010003565.1:0-10220 GCA_034552555.1 Semaprochilodus insignis | reverse complement strand
TTATAATAATAATAATAATAATAATAATAACAAACATGCTATGTAGTTTATATGATTGAGGAGCTTCTAGTGCAGACATTACAGTGCAGTCTTTCGAGTCGCAGCTTTATCACATCATTTTCTGTTCTTGTTAACATTGTTAACATTAAAATTGATGAAAGTCACAAAATTAAAAGATCACAAAATTGATGTTTTGTATGTAATGATTCCAGAAGTATAAGATTGGAATGTGATGCTTAGTGGTAGCCCAAACTGTTCAGACTGACTGAACATATATATTTTTTTCTTATCTATTTTTATACTGTTTAAAGATTCTAAATTTAACCACAGTTCATATTCAACAGTATATGGACCCCTTTTTCAGTCTAGTCCTTAGGGAACTCCCAACTCCCTAGCTCTAAGCCCACATGAACAAAGCCATTATGAACACTGAATACTTCCACTATCACACATACAGCATATAGCTCTAAATGTTGTGTGACTATGTAAGGATTTACTTACCTGGGAAACAGCAGGGGGGTGCTTAAACCTACCTACCACAAAGATGGTGGAGCAGAACAAACTCACTGGTGAAGTACACCGTCTGAACAGTTACATTTATTGTAAGCATTAACACATTCTAATTAGTGTTAATAGATACAGATACAACTTAACACAGTATTAAACTTGATGATGAGTATTTTTAAACTTGATGATGAGTAATTAGCCAATTTAGAACAAAGTCCTGCAGGCAAAGTGTTGGTCTACTGCTGCGGCAAAATGCCCTACCTCCCATTCGGGTTTCTGGACCTGGTTTACTACCTTAGACAGCTAGTTTAGAATGGAACAGTTATTATGTGGCTTGGAGGGTGCCTATTCTGCCTCTGCACCACACACATTTTCCCACTGAGCAGCACATGCCAGACTCACTTTGACCAGCTGTTTGCTTGCCTTGCATTGGTACTGTCCCCATTCTGGTTTATTGTGTGTGAGTGTACTTCATCAAAGTGTCCTTCTCCGAGTCCGTGTTCAGCTGGAATGAAGCCATGCCATGAGGACATGGTGGTTCCCAAAATGTGTAATATTGAAAGGACTCTCTGTTCTTCTCTGTTCATCAGGACTCTGGTGGCCACTCTCTATATGGACCTTATTGGCAGTGCATGTAATGGATGTTTTTACTGCTCCAAATCTGTTTGACATCTGAGACTGTAAACTGTTGTTTTTCAGAGTATTAGTGGCATCAACATGACCAATCCCCATGTAGAGGTATCAAAACTCAATGTCTTAAGCACCGTGTGACCAACAGCTGTATGAGGTGCAGTCTTTAAGTGGCAGTATCGCAACCTGCCAAACTGTCTGATTATGAGATATAAGCTTTCATGAGCCAGTGAGCTTTCATGACTGGGCTGTAAAGGATAACGTTTGCCAAATCCATTTTCTGCCACCCCTTCAGTCTCTGCATATTTATGGTAGAAAAATCTGTACCAACTGGAAACAGCCATGAAGAAAACAGTAGTCTTGTCAGAGGTTGGGGATCTTTATCCATCATCCATCATCTTATTATCATATTATCATTAGATGTTTTCTGTCACACCTTCCTCCGGCTCAGTACAGATTCTAGCCCCTGGGGACTGCACTTTCCAGATACCTTGGGTGATTATTTGTGGCAAAGGGTGGTGCGGACAGCTCAGTACAGTACCAGGGTTCAACTCTCAAACCTACTTCTAAAGAACTCACACACCCAAGCCACTGTCTGTTCTCACAGCCGCTGAGTAAAAAATACTATACTATATATACATATAAAAAACATGAAAGGGAACATTATATATCAAACTCTCCCTGTGTACATCTGTATGTAGCTTCTATTCATAACATAACAAAACTGTATTTGGATTAACAGAGCTATTCTGGTGTTTAGTATTGTGTATATTTATTGTCTAATGTGTGTATTTTTAAGTTTCGCAAGGGACTACACACCTAAGATTTTCACTTCTCTTCACACCTGTGTAAATGTGACGTGACAAACATGATTTGATTTGAAAATATTTTAGTCTGGACAGAATAAACATTACATGGAGTAAATGAGGAGTTTAAAGGAAAGAAGCAAAACAAATCAAAACTGTTTGTTAGCATACAGGTTAGATAGCAAGTATGCAAGTTAGTGTAATAACTAATTCAGCTAAAAGTTTTTAAAAGTTACAGAATGTCTTCCATTAAAATATATACAAACTTCTAAAGGACAAGCTTTTACAAATTTCTGGATTAGCTAAAATGTTTATAATATAAACTACAGATTAACCAACAGTTTCATGCTGTTTTGCTTCTTTCCTTTGAACATCACCATCTTTCAGACTGATGATCGTCTGTAATGAAAGTCTTTTTATTTGATGCGTGTAAAAACGGACAGGTTTTTGGTACAGTTTGTCTTTGTATAGTGCAGTGTCTGCAACTATTAACAAAACTAAATTAAAATAAAACTAACCCTAAGACTTAACTCACACTCGTATCAGACTCTGTCTTACACGAAGCAGCTTGTAATCCTCTCCTGAATAAGCTCTTAAGAAGTCTAGATACCAAATCCGCAGACAGGATAAACTGGAGAAACACTATCCATGTGGTTGCCGGGGTTTGGAATTGAATTGAACTACATGGGTTGGTGATTTTAGCAGACACTGTTATCCAGAGCAGGGTAATACGACAGCATGAGGAGGCTTCTGTGTATTCAGGAATCAAAGTCTCACTCTCAGTATCACAGATATTGGCAATGTCATCTACTTTTGTATCAGCAGAAAAAAACGACTACAAATATACAGTAAATTCATGATATACTGCCCAGCCCTAACTGTGCTAAGAAATAACTTAATCCTAATCTTTGCGTTAATACATTTTTGTCCTTTTAGTGTCTGAAAGCAGAACTCTGTCCATTAACCACTGTATAAATTGAACTGAGTTGTACTTACGAGAAGAAGTCTTTAAATTCTTCATCAATGTGATCTAACATGTGTTTGGCCAAGCTTGTGTTCAGATCATTTTCTCCCCTCCTTGACCTGTAATACCCATCATTGCTGCACAGTGCTGTCAGTGTTCGGTGAAATCCTCGACGGTCTCCTCTCTGAGTAATAAAAGGAGCAAGAAAATAGAATGTGAATGAAATACCAAAATAATTATGACGGATGTATTAATTTTGAAAAGGCAAAACTTAAGAAAACCATTTACCGGTTGTATTAGCCTTTTTGCATCTGCAGCACATTCTTCTTCAGATTCTTTTGCTCCTTTGGAAAGAAGTTCTTCCAGACGGCTGTAGATTTTATCAGAGTATGCTTCCAAGTGTTGAAGTGCATTGGTAAGATTTATCCTGAACTTCTCATATAGACTGGATCTGTTTTTCATCTAAAATATTAATGTTATTACAACATACATTTTTGTTTTGATGTTTTCTGTGTACAGATCTTTAGTTAAAATGGCATACTAAACACACAACAGCATTTTAATTTCACACTGAATTGTCTATACATTATTTTCCTCTTGTAAATGACAAGGACTTTTCTACAGGAGCCATAAGATGGTATCAGAAGTGTAATATTAAACTGTGAAAAGTATTTAAGCAGTATCTACCTACAGTACCAGTCAAAAGTTTATACACACTCAACTAAATGGATGTTGTTGGTTATCTTAAAGACTGTACAGGCTCACACTTAACAGTTCCAACACCCCTTTATTCAGATTGACCGGTAAAGTACTGAGTGGGTATCTCCAGAAAACAAAAACAAAAAGGGAAAGCAACGAAAAGGAAAAGAAGCACTGAAAGGCAATCTTTATAGGAAAATAAACCAAAAGCCAAAGACAAATATGGAGCACCTATTAATGGCTCCTTATTCCTCTTTTCAGATGTTTTTTCCATTTTTTCGTTTAGTACGTTTGTTGACCTTTAAGCTATTCTTTGTTTGACTCACGCCATTTTTGCTTTCCTCTCGGCACTTGGGTCAGCTCCCTGACTGTCTCATGACATCCATGAGTGCTATTTTATACTTTAATGTCTTCACTTTTATTCTATAGTAAAACATTAAGCTGAAAGTGAGGAAACCTTCTCTGAGTTGCCATGTCTAAACTTTTGACTGATACTGTATATCACAGTGTGAGGTGAGTAATACTTTTGTTGTATCTTAATGAAACTCCTATTCAACAGTGTGTATGTACATTAGTCATGAGTTAGTAGGAGTCAGAGCTTTGAACCTGTTAGAGAAAACTGTAAATCAACAGTAAATGAAAACTGTAAATAAACCGTATTTTAGGAACAAATCAAAAACAAAAACAAAATCACATTAGCTATTCCAAGAACAGAAATGTCACTTTTAGGTCTTGAACAATTTTTTTTCATTCCATGCAGGAGCATAGTCATAAACTTGCCCAATTAAATATTTTGAAATGCATTTTTAGGGTTCTAAAATTTGATTCAGTCCTTTTATTGTGGTCCTTGTATCCTTGTATTGTGGCAAATCAGAGCCACAGCAGTCTTTGCAATATACAATAGTAAAAGTTTAAAATAAGTTTAAAACATTCATTTACATACCAATGAATGTTTTCCATCACTGCTGTGCTACCAACCTTAAGTCTAGGATGCTGGATGGTTTAGGTTTAAGTTTTGCTAGTGTTGTTTTTCTTTAATATTGCTGTCTTTGTAGCTGTTTGATTATAACTCATATGCGTTGCCTTCATTCATGTAAAAGTTATTCCTGTCACACATGCTTTTTTTATGTCTTCATTGATTCTAATGTCTTTGGATCAACAGTATGTCTCATGTTTTAATTTACAATCACTTTACATGCATTGTGCAGCATCTCACCAAAAATGCTATCATGCCTGCTCATATGACAGCTAATGTGCTGTCACTTCCTAGGCAGGCATGCTTAAGTGAGCATTTACCTACATTACCTACTATTTTAATTAAAGCCTATCTCCTGCTTACCTCACAACACTTGTTAATAAATAACTGTCCTGGTCCCTTTTGCCTACAAGAAAGTGCTGCAGTTACTTCTGTCCTTAAAAAACCTGCAAACTAATTTTAATAAACACTATAATTTTAATATTCATCTGTAATCTTTTGTTTCTGTCTAAAATTATTGCTAATGAACTCCAGGCTTGTAAAGAGTAATAATTGTTTGTAACCTGTCCAGTCTAGATTTTGCCCATACTGAAGCAGTGACAGCAAATGCTGAAGGCCTTAGAATTCTTATACTACTTATTTGAGACTTTGACACAGTGCGTCAATCTATCCACCTGTTAAAGCTGTATGGGCCCGGCATTGATAACTCTACACTGGTTCACTGTTTTCAGTCTTTATTTATGGTACTTCCACTGTCACTATGGGGGTCTTACAAGATTCAGTCTTTGTACCTCTGCTCTTCATTTTTTGTATGCTTCTCCTCTGACAAGACTTGAGCCCCATAAAACCATGGTTCAAAATGTAGGTATCATACTAGACCCCACGCTCTCATTTGCTGATTATGTGAGGTCTGTTGTTATAGTCTCTTTTTTCCACCTGCATAATATTGTAAGAACTGTATTATTCTCATTCTGCTGCCAATTCTCCTTCACAAGCTTCAGATAGTCTGATAGATTCTGCCTGTGTCTAAAAATGTCAAACACTGCCTGCTCAGACAGTACGTAAGGCACACAGAATCTAATGACTTCTCCATTCAGGGTAATGTAGATGTGTCCTTTGCTGCTTTACATAACCCACAATTAGCAGAATCACCAGAACTGACACTTCAAAGGCACTAACATGAGAGTGCAAACAGTAAGACATCAAAAAAAGTTGGCTTCAGTTTCAGACACAGCCTCTAACACCTGCTGAGTTAATAAAACTTCTCTACTTGTGTTCTGAAATATGCAAGGGCACTTACTGGTATGGCAGTATAAGGGATGCTTGCCTAGGATTTTACCCCAGCTAACAGTGTGGAGGAAAGAGGTGTTACCACTGTACAAGATTTGAACTCAGATAACTGGATTTAGAGCCCAAAGTGTTAACCAATACAAATAATTTTCAAAATGTCGAATCGAAGTGAAAATAAAAATATAACAAATCAAACAAAAAATGAAATTAAACTTGATATATCAAGATCAAGTTTATCAAGTTTATCAAGTTTATGGTTAATTTTTGTGAGCTAATTTTCACNTTATCAAGTTTATGGTTAATTTTTGTGAGCTAATTTTCACAAGGTTTAGTTTCATTTTTTTCTATTTGTGAATTTGCTTCTGGAGTCCCCCCTTTTCTTCTGTGCTTCTCAGTTTAGTCACATTTTTGGGGGGGATTAGAAAACAGCATTGACCTTAAAAAAAAGAAAGTTCCCCCAACATGCTGGAATGCATCTTAACAAGTGCAGTTTGGCACTTTTTGTGTCTTTCACATATAATTTAGATTATTCACATAATGCTTATTAATTCATGTGTCAAGCAATATACTGTATTTTGCAAACTTAAATAAAAGGCGTGCACATAGCATATAACACCTTTTACACTTGCTACAGATTCACTGAGGAAAGCCTCCTGAGAAGCTGCATCACTGTCTGGTATGTTGCAACGGCCATGCAGAGAGTGGTAAAATCGACATATACGACAGGAGATGTCTGAGGAAAGCCAATCAGCATATCCTCTTACCCCACACACCCTAGTCACCCCCTGTTCCAACCTCTTCCATCTGGAAAGAGGAGCATCCAAATTGGAACATCCAAACCAGAACCACCAGGTTCAGAGGCAATGTTTACCCAAGAACTGTCAAACTGGTCACACCGGCAGCACCTACCAGAACATGACTACAACTGTAGACTGCTACTGATCTAGCCCTGGCCACCCCAGATTCTACACACTGGGTGCCACTAGCCCAGAGGACTGTATTCTGTATACTTGAACTTTAATTAGATCTCTTTACTTCTGAGAACATCTGAGCTGTGTATTCTAGATACTGAACAACTATTCTGTATGCTGTATGGCTGGTTTAGCTGAACATAAGCTGCTATTATCACTACCTGCACTGCACACTTTGTATATTCACCCATTGTTTACAACCACATACTTAACTGTACATACATAATTGCATCTGGCTACCTCAACATACTGTATTTTCCACTTAACATTAAGCTGTATTTCACTTTACTGCTATGCTAACTGGAAGGAACTTTCTGATGCACATCTTGCACATCTGTTATACTGTCTATGCACATATTGTATTGTGTCTTTTGTCTTATTGTATTGTGTCTTTTGTCTTTGCACTATTACTTACTGTTTATGTCTAAATTTATATATTTTTAATTACTTTACAAGAGAAGTAGCCAGATAGTGTTTAGTTATAGTGTACACCCTGTTTTGGTATAATGGCGATAAAGTTAAATCGAATTGAATTGAATGAGTTATATACACATGCATGAATAAATGCATTTACAGGTTACAATTCTTACCACACATAATTCCCTTTTGGTGCTGGTATTGTTAAAGCCATAAAATAAGAAGACAGTTCATTACATTTCAGTACATACCATTTCAATGTCACTCTCCTTGAAAGCTTGAATTAGGTACAGGATCCCAAGCGCATCAGAGATGTAGTGACTTGTAATTTGATTTGTGTGGCTACTGTTGTACGTCCTCAAGATTTCTTTTAGCTTAGGTATCTCTGCACATGTTTACATCAGAGTATTAGAAAAACTATCATCATCACAGATGTTTTATTTATGACATTTTGTTGTGAAAGGTAAAAATTCATAGTTAGAGAATATGACTATACATTATTCCAATTAAATTATTTTCTTTATCATAATAACTTCATAAACCCTGTCAGGGATAATACTCTTTTTTACCTTCACTATTTTAGACTGATAAGTTCTAAAAAGGTACAATTATGCATACTTCCCCTCGGAAAGTGCATGTAGTTTAACTTCAAAATGAAGTCAATATACACAACTGGTCTTAAGGACAATGTTGTGCATTTAGTGGTACATGTACATTGTATGTTGGAGGACTAAAATGTCCCTGTACAATTCCTTTTTTTCTTACTGTGTATATCATATTTAACACTTTTTTATGCTTTACCTGTTTCCTCTGGTGTCAGGATTGGATCATTCTTGGTGAATTCTCTAGAACTCACGGTGAACACAGAGAGGAAGTTATCATCGCAGTTGAAATGTTTCTGGTGGGGAAGAACCGTAGAATGAGAGTCAGTCATGGCTAAAAAAGCATAGGTGACCTTTATATGTAGAAAAATGACCAGGATGCTGTTTCATATAATTAATAAAAAATCATGTGCCCTCCAGAGCAAGACAATTTGATGATGTGCCTTAATGAGTGCTATCTAGTGGAGAAAACGTGATGCAATGTCTTATAAGGTGTCCCTGCAGTTGTCAGAACTTGACATTTTCAATGGAAAAGTAAGCTTTGTGCTACCCCTACATGACAGTGTCCCACAGGGGGCCCTTTTCCAGTACTGAAGTTGGGATCCAGTGTTGTATAGGGTACTCCTACATATGACAAAATATAGAATGCTTCCTCTAAAGGAGAAGTGCCCCTCCAGTCCTGTAAAAGGTGTCCCTATATGCATGTGAATGTAACAGAGGCCTTTCCAGTGGAGAAAATGTGTGGTGGTGCTATATAGATGCCCCCACTTTTGGGATATACTTGTTCCCTACATGTGCCTTTCTAATGCTTAAAGCACTCACAAGGTGCCCTCTTAGATGCCCTTCCAAATGAATAAATATGATTAAGTGCCCTACAGTCTCCCCTACAATGGGGCAGGTTTTCCCAGGAGTGCTGCCAGATTTTGTAAAAGGAGGCTCTCTGATCTTCTGCAGCTGCAGATTTCCTAGTTGACCATAATGAGTTTAGGAACATATAAACACATGACCAAAAATTCTTTACCAACAGTCTTCCTTCGTGACTATAAGCTCACAAATCACATTGTGATGTCTGTGTGTTTAGGAAGTTTCCCCTGCCTTCCGTGTGTGTTTTTATCATAGAATCGTGCTTTTACTTAATCTTATACTTAATCTGAATCCCCTAATAACACAATGCTTCTTTAGTGTAATTAATAAACACAAAGATAATACCAAAGTCCTTTTTTCCACCATAGACTGACTAATTAATCCTAATGTTTCTGCTAAAGAGTGTAATGGGGACTTACCTTCTGAAACCTGCGAAGAGTTTGCAATTCATTTTCAGAATAAAGTGGCATTGATAAGACAGAGCATAGCTCAGCAAGCTGGAGCAAGTTCCAATAACCTTCCTGACAAGCCATCTACATCAGTAATGACATCTTTCTCTGTTGTCAGTTATCAGGATCTTACAGCTATTATAAACACATTAGGGTCATCCACATGTGATCTTGATCCTGTTCCTACTTAATTTTTAAGATGGTGTCAGACTGTGTTGAGAATGATGTCTTAACCATTGTCAACAGTTCTCTGTCTACGGGTGTATTTCTGGACATTTTTAAGACTGCCTTGGTGAAGCATCTACTAAAAAAGAATAACAAGGATCCAACCATACTAAATAGTTTTAGACCAGGTTTTCGTTCTAACCATAGTACTGAGACAGCATTAGTTTGTGTTGTCAATGACCTGGCTTAGCGCTCAGCACTGATGTACAGAATCCTTCTGTTCTATGATGTTAGTGCAACCTTTGATACTGTGGATCACAAGATTCTAATCCACCATCTTGAGCACTGGGTCAGCATCTCTGGCACAGTTTTAGAGAAGTTTAAATCATATTTAACAGACAGACTGTTCCTGGTTTCACTGGGAAATCGTTCTTCAAGAAAAGTTACTATTTCTTGTGGAGTACCACAGGGGTCAGTTTTAGGGCCTCTGCTTTTCTCTTTGTACATGTTACCTCTGGGTGATGTCATTAGGAAACATGATGTCAACTTTCATAGCTACACTGATCACACGCAAATATACATCTCTCTTCCTATGGATAATCAAGACTCGGTAGGGATTTAGAAGCTGTGTGTCACATATTTCTCAGTGGATGTCGCAGAATTTTCTACAACTAAATGAAGAAAAAACTGACATACCGATTCTTGGTATTAAAACTCAGAGAACAATGCTTTATGACAGACTAGGTTCTTTAGCTACTAAAATAAAACCTGAAGTACGAAACCTGGGTGATCTTGCACTCTGAGCTTATCTCAAAATGGCTTTCTATAATTTTTACAGATTATCAGTCAAATTGAGGTCTGCGCTTTGAGTGGACTATTC
>JAVGWN010003564.1:0-10220 GCA_034552555.1 Semaprochilodus insignis | reverse complement strand
CACAGCTAATTAGTTTTTCTCCTCTAAATTGGGAGCGAGATGAGACGCAGATTAGAAAGTATGGAAGCAAACGCAGAGACTGTTTGTTCCATGGTGGGACAGAGGAACAGGGAAGAAAAAGAGAATGCAGTTGTGGAACGAGAGATTTTTTCTTCGGCCTGACTTACACTAACGTCATCTTAAATTTCACAGTGTGAGATCCATTTGGTATGTCAATAAATATATGTCATTTATGTTAGAGAAACAATGTGGTATTAAACTTACATGAAGACGATGCATATTCAGAGTCTAGGCCCATCGAAGACTGAAGCTTCTTTGGGGTTTAATTTAGTTTTAGACACGAGTTTGGTAAAAGCTTTCCTGTTGAGCTACTCAGTATCATCACTCAGCCAATCACACATTTGGCTTTTGAATTATATTATATATGATATTATATATGAGACATTATTCCTATAGTAAGAATGAGTAAACTAACAGTTACAGCACAGTAAACAAGCCCAGCACAGGTTAGTGCTTATTTGACTATAACTAAACAGGGCAATAATGAATCTTAGGTTCAGTTAGAGTCTTAAACCACAGTTGGAATCTATATAAGCAATAATATCTGGAAGTTCCTCTGCAACTCAGCATTATAGCTTTCTCTCCAGTCATTACTCAGCCTACAGAATTTTACAAAGTGAAATACAAGCTGTTGATGAGGGGAAGCATTCAGAACATATCTACAGTGTCCAGTATTTATTGAGAAAATGTAGCCCCATCCCCTTTTTCCTGGTGTGAAATCTACAAATGGTGCTAGCTTTATGCTAGCTAATGCTAGTGAACTAGTTATGCTACCTGTCACCGTTAAAAAAAAACTATTAACAGTCTATTTTCAGTAGAACCACTAACAGTAGAAACAGAAGCTTATAGCTGCTGTCTTAAAGGAGCTACTGTATATATGTTCCCAAAAAAGATTCTGTAGACATAGAAGAACACTTTTTGGTTCTATATTGAACCAGCTCTTTAAAGAACCATATATACAAGGCATGAAACACAGGGGTTCCTGGACAGTCTGTATCCCCTCTAATAAACCTCTGGAACCCCAAAAATCCCAAATCCCAGAAAATAGACTTATTGTCAAGTCAAGTCAACATGTATTTATATAGCACCTTTAACAACAGCAGTTGTCACAAAGCAGCTTTACAAAGAATCTGGTGTCCAAGCCCCCAGTGAGCAAGCCAAGGGCGACAGAGGCAAGGAAAAACTCCCTCAGTTCCAAAGGAAGAAACCATGAGAGGAACCAAGACTCAGTAGGGGAACCCATCCTCCTTGGGTCGATACCAGATAACAAGACAAGCATTGTGACATTATACTGTCATTGTTTAGCTGCTGTCTGTCTTTCTTGACTAACTTGAGCAGTAGCACTGGTTTGCCTCAGGGAGGCGCTGCAGGAAACAGCTTCACACAGATGCTTTTTTATTTGTTATTCAGTCTAGCAACTCTAACTGTCGGGACACCACTGAAACACTTTACAATATGCTAATAACATGCAATATATATATATAACATTTTTACATATTTGACCAATTTGCCCAATTTTTCCAAGAGTTTGATGGAAAGAGTGAATTGTTACTCATTTCTCAAACTGAAGATGAACAAGATGTCTTTGAATGTGTGGAAGATGCATTACCAAACTAGTAAAGAGCATTTCCAGCAGAAGACCAGTTAAAACAAGCATTTTGTTGCTATTGAGGTGCCACTGTTGTAAGTAAGCAGCCAGCCAATGCTGGATTAGTGAGCCAACATGGGACCCTCCCCAACACCAGGGGGGTATTTCCCACACTGCTTTTGTTTAGGTCTCAAATGATCTCAAGGACAACATCATAGGATAATAGAAAATCCATTCACATCCTCAGAGTCTACACAAGTTATCTTGGAATTCTCTTTCATAGAGTTTACTTGCAGTTACACATTTCCACCAGAGGGGTCTCCAAATCTCCAAAACTTACATAATGCAGTTCTAGGGGCGTAGGACAGCTCTGAGGAACTTTGGTCTAGTTAGGATGTTTCTGTAATACTGTTTCTTATCTAGAGTAAATGGATAATGGATTATGAAGTTATGGAAACTGTAATAGCTGTGGTCCTGCATTTAGTAATAAGCGAAGTCATCCTGGTGACTGAACAGAACCGTTCTCAGAGCTAGGATGTTTTGTGTATGTTTTATACAATCGCTCTGCCGCTAACGTCATCCAGAGCAGGAAGGACGGCGATCTTCTCTTTCTTCTCCCAGGCCGGCGGCAGAGTGCTTTCTGACACGCTTTATCAGCTGAGAGATTGATTTGTTCCTCCATCGTTTCTCCATCGTGTTTGTCCTTCGCTCAATCTCGGAGCTCAGTGCAGTGGGGGATGATGTATTGACCTGGAGGAGAATTACCTGCTGAAAGATGCGAGCACACAAAGCTCATTCTGAAGGAACGGTAGACGTTCCTGTTAGTGTCTTGTGTGTCCTTTGCGTGTTGGCAAAATGTTCCATAGCTGCACACCGAGATCAATAAAGGACTGTTTAAAATGTGGACATATATCAGATGCGTCTCTCAACCGCCGCAGGTTTTTAATCCCCATAACGAGAATTCTGTACATCAAAAGAGGTCTTAGAAGTAGACTGAGCATCACATTAATAAGACTTATCTAAGTTACCCCTCTGGGATCTAAGCCATGTTTTCCTGTTTTTGGTTCACTTGGTATCCTTGGGAAGTAATGTTTGTATAACTTCAACGCTATGATGCAAAATCAAATATATAGAGTACATATTTTTACAGGACAACAAAACAGACTATATATGCTACAATGATGTCACATGAATGTATAAATAGTTATATGACCATGAAGACAAAAGAAAAGCTATAGCTGTGCTGGAATCACACAGAGCCAATAATGAACAGGTTTTCGGCCTCTGAAAACTGGTTTCCCAACAGTCAGAGAAACAAGAACATGCTAACCAGCAACCGTTGAAAACTATTTACTCCATGTTTTTTTCGAGAGAAATCCTTACATTTTTATTTGCAATGAACATTAGTTGTGCCATGCATCCGTGCACACTCCAAAGGCTGCCTTTCTTCTGGTCATCAATCACTTCTGGTACATTTGCACTGTTATTTCGGCTGCTGCCCCAGTTATATTGGTCTATATACTGTATATTAGAATGGGGTCAATGTCATGTTATTCAATTGCGCAATGTGTTTAGTGCTGCCACAAGCATGCCCGGAAATATCACCTCTGAGTGTTCGGTCAAGTCAGGAACATGGCCTCTGATTGGTCAACAGACTCAAACCAGGACCAGTCAGCTGACAGCTATTAGTCATGATAACAACAACAATGATATCTTTTTTTTCAACTCAGAGAAATGGATAAATAATCACAGAAGATATTCAATGTTGGCTTTGTCATCATGGATTTACAGTGCTGTGAAAAAGTAATTGCCTGCTTCCCAAATTCTTCCATTTTTGCATATTTGAGAGTTGGCTAAACCATTCCTGACTAAAAAGAACCCTCATCCTGCATTAGCCAAGGCATGGAGCTCCATACTTATGGGGTAAAGCTAACACTGCATTCCACCATAAGAACATCATACCAACAGTAAAACGTGGTGGTAGTGTGATCCCACCACCATGTTTCAGTGCTGGTATGATGTTACCAGGATCAATAAATGATGATAAGGAACAATACCAGGAAAATAAATAATACATTTTTATTAATAAATTTACACTGATATGGGCAATATTTACTGAGCTATGTATACACAAGTAGTGTCTCTTCTGGACTTCTGCCGCGTCACAACAAACCGTTCATCTTGGTGCTGACCACGGTGCCTCCACACACGGATTCTGTGGTCGTCTCCACCAAGACAAAAGCGGGACTCGTCACTGAAGATGACCCGCTGCCAGTCACTCTATGACAGTCTGGCACAACAACATTGCAGTACTTGGCGATGTTGATGTGGTGTTAAGGGCAGTCTTTGGAATCTTTTCTTATTGGACAGAGTTGGTTACTTTTATTTTTGCTGAGTTATGGAGCTCAAGCTTTCTCTGGCTCTCCGGATCTTCAATGTGGGTGGATCATTGAGTGTCTTGGCAAGGCTGACTGGGGTGCGTGATTCAAGAGTCTGGATCTCTGTCTCTGTATAGTAGGGAGGGAGGGTCTGGCACAGCACCTTTGCAGTCTTTGGTGAAGTTGACACGGTGTTAAGGGCAGTCATCATAACGGTCTGCGAGCAGGTAGTCCTGCATCTTGCAGTCGTCTGCCAAAGGTGCTGGCATTAACAGGATGACTCATGGAGGGCATCACTGTTCACTGAATGCCCGCAATTGTGGCTGTTGGGTCAGTCAGGTACAGTGATTAGGCAGTCCTTGCTTATGTCACATGCACGGCCAAACACTTTTGTGAAACTTTTCTCTTCATTGGCATGTCTCATGATGTCAAACCTACCCACCAAATTTCATTCCTGTCAGTTGATTCCTTATGGGTGCAACTATTTGTGCAACTATTCTTTTGATGATGAGTGTATATTAAAATAACAAGTCAAGGGTTCTCTTTCACTAGCTCTGCTATTTCCAGTAACAGAAATGTTTTGGTGTCCAAAACTTTGCATACTTTAATAATAGTCATAATAGTAATGGTCATACTTTTGGCCACATAGCACATGTTTAAGCTATAAGTTAAATGACAGTCTCTGGTTCTGTTCTATATTGAACCTGGTATAAAACAGTTTTTGGTTTTAAAGAACAATATAGACAAGGTGCGAAATACAGGGGTTCCTGGTCAGTCTGTGACCCTTCTAATAAACTTCTGGAACCCCAAATTCTGGGGTGTCCCTGAAAACAGACCTATTATGACATTATGCTGCCATTGTGTAGCTGCTCTCTGTCTTTCTTGGCTAACTTAAACAGTAGCACTAGTCTGCCTCAGGGAGGCGCTGCAGCAAACTGCTTCACACAGCTGCTTTTTTATTTTTTATTCAGTCTAGCAACTCTAACTATGCCCGGGACACCTCTGAAACACTTTACAATATGCTAATAACATGCAATTATATATATATTATGCAACATAGGTGCTTAGGGGTGACATGGGGTGGCCACATAACCCATGTTTAAGCTATAAGTTTAAGTTTAGGATTGTGATTAGAAGACAGATTTTATTGTGCCTTGTCTAACGACAGTCTCTGGTTCTGTACTTAAGAGAGACTGAAGTAAGCAGCTCCTTCTGGACTGAAGGACACTTCAGCTATTTCACTATGACGGCTAAAAAAGATTTGGTGGCACTTTTGTATGGTGACATTGTAAAGCCATTTTGATGCTCTTATTATGAAGCTCTTGAACTGTTAAAATGATTGTGGTTGTGCAGGACGGTTTTAGCTTTAGCACTTTGGAGGCCTATGGGAGGGAGGCAGTATGCGTGGTTACGTTTCACGTTTCACACACAAAAAATAACCAAAATAATTTAAAACATACTTCAAACTTGTTGAGGAAAACCTTTTGGAATGTCGGCTTTAATTAAAAGAGCACACTTCAGAAGCACAGTGAAGCGTCCCTCTCTCCTCCATTATGAATATTCTGTTCGTTTTTACACCGCTGTGTGGTGTTGAATGAGGAGCTCTTCATAAGAGCCTGAAACGGCTGCATTTATTCATCAATGCATGGAACGGAGCTACGTATGAATGTCTGCTTTTCACACTGTACGCCATTAAAGTGGTTCGAATCAAGGCTGTCTCGGCTCTGCTAAAGGTGCTCTTTCATTACCGCTGAATGTGTTCCTGAATGACCTTCATCTTCACGCAGAGCCGAGTGAGCGCTGATTTGTTCTGTACGTCGAAGCGCTCGTGCCGAGCCTTTCGGAGCATTTTTGACTTTTTTAATGTTTTTTTGAGGACATTTATCAAACAGCACTAATTGATGCACTAACGGATGTACCTTCTGGCCTTTTTCTCTTGGTTTCACTCCTGGAATCCTGGAAGTATTAATGGCGGTCACCTTGGGTCACCTTCTATTCTGAGGCAAATAAAATAACTAATAAACAATAATCCATATACATGCTGTTTTTTAACCATTAATTACTCTATCTACCATAACTGGTGTAGGGGTGAGAGGCCGGTGTGATGTTCCTCTGGGTTCTTCTGTGAATTCTTAGATGAGTCATCACTGTGCACTTGGTAGGCCGGCCACCTCCGGGAAGATCCACCATGGCTCCAGGTTTTCTCCTTTTGGAGATAATGGTGATAATGGTAAGACGTCTGGTTCGCTGGAGTCCCAGCCCGGCTAGAAATGATTTGTTCTAAAATGTTCTGAGAATATGTTTTCAGTGGGAAGTTTTCGTTTGGTTCCCAGAATGTTCTTTCTAAAGGTATCTCAGGTCCCAGTAGCGTCCATAAAACATTTTTGAATGTTGTGCTGGGAATGAATTCTCCAGGAACTATAAATGATGATACATTTAGACTGATATGGGAAATATTTGTTTGAGTTACATATACAGAAGGAGTTTCTCTCAGTGTCTCAACGCAACATGCCAGACGTCTCACCATGGAGTTGTAGAGGTTCCTAATGGTGTCCTGTGATAATCCATCCCATGCATCTTGAATATTCTCACACAGTTCCTGCAGACTGTGCGGTAGGGGAGGAGGTGGAGTGACACCAGACCTTCTGGAGGTGACCACGATGCCTCCACACATGGATTCAATACAATGTTCCATTAATGTTTTCAGCAGGAATTTTATTTAGGAATGTTCTTTCTAAAGGTAGGAGAGCGTTCTCTAATGTCATAGGAACATTATCTGAAATCATAAACATCTTTAAAATGTTCTTTGAACATTAGACTAAAATATTTACTTTAGAACGTCATTAGAACTTGGAGGTAACATTAGCCAAAGTTCTGGGAACGTTCTCTGCTAGCTGGGAGAGCCTTAGAGAACAGCTGTGTAACCCTAAAAACTGATATGTGTCAATTAATTCCTCTTCTTTATTGAACCTAGCTCTGTAGGCTGCCTGTTGAGACCTTCTACTTTCTATTACCTTCTACTTCATGTCGCTGGAAAGGTTATACTCCAGCCCTCAAATTCCTGGACGTGCATTGCCATGGTGAGTGACACAGCGCTAGCAAACTTTAGCATGGTCTTTGTGACCATAAAAGCTTTTATACAGACAAATACCATGATAAAAAGTTAATGACAACACACCTAGTAATGGAACTCGTTAGCTCGGTTGTGGGTTGGAAAACTGTTACTACAGTTGCTGTGATGTTAAACTGTTGCTGTCACAAACTTACTGACATAACAATACTTACCTATTGGTACAGCAAAAGTACGTTCATGATACCCACCTGTCCAGCAGGAGGAGAGCCACCTCCTCATTCCTTTTCATGCCTTTCAACTCTCCATGAAGCTCAACTTGGATTCCTTTTTGCCAGCTTCTTGTTCAAGTTGTCCCATTCCACCTTAAATGATACAGTAGTCAGGCTAGATTCAGGTGCTTTAACTTCATGTTAGAATCTTTCTGTTCCATCTCAAATTGTACAGCTGTTCCATACCTGTCCAACTTCTCGGTCAGTCTTTTCTGTTCCACCTTAAATGGTTCAGCAGCTACATTCAGGTGGCAGAATGTAAATGCAGCATCATTTAAATGAGTAATGACGTAAGATTTCTGATGTAAGTTATCATACAAATTGATGGCTAAGGCTCTTAGCGAGTGACCAATAATCCAATTAATATTCCACATTTGGCAACAAACAAAAGAAAAAAAAGATTTCATAAATGAATAAATTAATGAATAAACAAAAGCACAACAAGAGGTAACATTGGCGCTGGACTGGCTCCACTGTAGATGCTCTTTGTGAGTAATTGGATGAAGTCTGATGCCAAACAGTGGTTCTTCTACAAAGTATTTCTTCTAGCACCATTTAAGGTGGAATGGGGAAATTCAAGAAGCTGGCGAATATGAAGCCACCTTCAGTCTCGTCAACTCTTGGAGGTCTCTCCTCCATTGAAACGCCCCTGCCTGATCGAAGAATTTATTTTTCAGTCTATATTCTTCAGTTTTTCTCTTCTCTTTGAGTGTTTCTTGGCCATCTCCCCTTCTTGTCCTGTGGGTGACATGCTGGAAAAGCTTTGTGTGACTTGTTCTGCTGTTTATTTCCCATTTACAGATTCGGAACTGTGTACAAACACAGGATCTTTCCAGCATGCACACAGAATAGTCATCTAGCAAACTGAGATGATGTTCACTGAATTTGATATTTGATTTGATAAAGGATATACTGGGTTAACATCACTTACTGTGCCTTTAGGTGATGTTAAGATCCCAGAGGGCTGCCAGTAATCAAGCCTGGGCGTGTCTAGTTCAACTGATCTCAATTACAAGTTAAAATCTGTGCAAATCCTGAACAATTAAGTGTGACAAATATGGAGAAATCAAAGAAATATGTAGAGCAAATCATTTTTTACTTTGCTCAGGTGGATACAAGCTAGTTAGCGAACAATGCTCATCTGAGAGCATTTTTTTATACTCCAAACAAAAAAAATATAATAAAGTTAAATGAAGGTTTTGTAAAGCACAGACTGCAGTCTGGATTATTCAGATTGATTTAGCATAGATTAAATTCACTTTTTGTCCCATATACTACTGTGTTTGTGTCCTTGTTAATATGCAAACACGAATCACGTTAGTTTTTTATGTTCATTTGTTAAAGTAAACAGTGCTGTCGTGCGGGGAAAGCACTGTAGCCGTAACTGAGAGAATTCTGCTTTATTAGAGCAGTTCATTAAAATCATTAATAGTCATGAACTGAGAGTTAGCGCAGTCCAGAAGGCTTAATGCCCTCTCCATAATAATTAGGCACGGACAGATCCCAACAGAACGCGAGGGGGGTGGGGAGGGAGAGAAAGAGAGAGAGAGAGAGAGAGAATACATTACCCCTCCCCATTCTGATTAATATTCTGTTTAATTAAAATTGATCACATTAAGAAACTGATGTGCTTAATTAACTGGACCCCTCTCTGCTACATCGGACCAATGTATTGTAGAACACTGACCGGCAGCACGGTGGGGTCATACATGGGGGTGTTCGTTAGTGCTGTTTCAACACTTGTGACACTTTACCTTTTATCATTCCCAGAGAGAATGCAGAATGAGTCTTTAACTGAACATTACAGCAGGACTTAAGATGCTGCCCAGAATCCAAACGCAGCATGTTTTTAAGGTGCAATAGAATGCATTTATTCTGCTGTCTACATAGAAGGTATGTGACTTCGGTTGGGGTGAAAATAATGTCCAGATGTGACTGTACATGCCCATTTACAATCTTATGATTTGTCCTTAGAATGAAACGAGCTGTTTCCCCTCGTTTGGTGGGCTCATTAATAATGTGATGAGCTCTGCTCTGATTGGCTGGGTTATAGTGGGCGCTGCGATAATCACACAGACGCAACATGTGTAAATAAGTCCTCAATCCTCATATTATTTAGTCAGCTATGCTAGTTACTGTACCTACACTAGCTACACGCTTTCCATCTGGACATCAACTACACGCTTTCCATCTGGACATCACCACGGTGCCACCCGACGGTCATGCTATTTAATCCAAAGATCCTGCTATTTAATCACAGGCAAATCTGACATTTCTTTCCCTGCCTCAAAAACACTCAACACTTCTCCTATTCATTCCTNCACGGTGCCACCCGACGGTCATGCTATTTAATCCAAAGATCCTGCTATTTAATCACAGGCAAATCTGACATTTCTTTCCCTGCCTCAAAAACACTCAACACTTCTCCTATTCATTCCTCATAATGGTGATCCTCTTTTGTGCTTGTTTTGCTATCTGAGGTCGACCTGAAGAGGATGGGTTCCCCCTTTGAGTCTTGGTTCCTCTCGAGGTTTCTTCCTCTTGCTCTGAGGGAGTTTTTCCTTGCCACTGTTGCCTTTGGCTTGCTCGCTGGGGGCTTGGAAATTAAAGTTGTTCCTCACTATGAAACTCTCAGTTTAGGATGATCTGATTCAACCAGCAAACACTGATACAATCACACAGCATGGCTGCTACTTACAGGTTGCTGTTGGGGTTGCGATGGGAATAAAGGTGGAACTTCTCCTTTCCTCAGTCTCTTCAGTGTTAAACACTTTTGCAAAAGCAGGATCCCATTCTATAGCACCTTTAAACCTCTGTACGTACAGGCGTGGCTCAGGTAACTGTTAAGACCA
>JAVGWN010003563.1:0-10220 GCA_034552555.1 Semaprochilodus insignis | reverse complement strand
ATGTGTATAAGAGACAGGAGAGAGAGAGAGAGAGAGAGAGAGAGAGAGAGAGAGAGAGAGAGACCCGTTTGGCTAATGACCTCCATCCAAGTAAACGCTTATCACTTAAAACGCCCAAAGCACAGACACCCCAGTTTAAAAGGGCAATTCCACCAGGGTTTCAAAATTTCAGTGTACAATTAAATGGTGAGAGAAAGTAAACAAAGCCTTTCAGAGTGGTTTGGTAATACGAACCAAAAGTCTGAAGCTTTTAATGCCTGTATATTATAAAAATTATTATTACATTATTAATTTAATTATCACATAATTAAAATACACTATGTATTTTCAGAACGTGTAGGTTCACTGTGTATTCTGGAGGGTAAATAAAGCATTAACTCCTGCAGCTCATAAGGAGAATATTCCTGGTGTGGACATCATGACGCCTGGTTCCCATCACCAACACCATAAACGAGTTTCCCACAAACCACTCGGAACGAGACATCTCTATAACTGGAATATGCAGAGAATTTGAATATTTGGTGCAATTTCACTTTTTAAGACTTTTTAATGCTACTAATAACATGGATTTTAAATTCTAGTGATTATATAACAAAGACAAGATTCATGCATCACTGTGTGTGCTGGCTCAGCAGCATGATGACAGCTTAACCTAGGGAAGGGGAAGTCCTCCAAAGTTTCAAATTTTCTACATAATTTAATAACTGAGGCATAAACTGAGTCATTTAGAGTGATTTGACCATCAAAGGGTTCATAGTCAAGAAACTCAGATGGTCTTCACAGGAGTAACCAGGGGTCACCATGTCTATAACACACATATAGACCCTTTATACACCATCTAAACCACCAGTGAACCTACACGGGTCTCCTGGGTTTACACTGTATGTGTGATATTGATGAGGGTATAAGCTGAACAAGGCCAAAACCTTCTCAAAGCCATCGTTAATCAGTGTCATCAGGCTGTGTGCTCATAACCGTTTCATGTAATAACGGTCTGTGAGGGAGCTTTTAGAGGTGGATGTCTGGTTCCATTCACCACCACGGAGAGAACAGACTACTCTGTACTGCAAGTACTTGTACTTAGTACTGACCTAATGACCTTGCTTACACCTCAACCATTTAATTATGCAGACAATTAGTGGAATTCTCCTTTTAAACACATCAGAGGAAATAAATAAAACACTAAATACATAAAATATTACTAATAAATAATAATTAATTAAATATCAATACTGACATTACAGAACCCTTCAACTCAAGCCTATTTAATCCTTATTAAAAAAGGTCCCTTGCTGTTTTCTTGGACTTTGCTGAACGATTTCACACTCGTAGCAGCACAAAAAGAAGCCGGGGCGTTCGGGGAGGAAGGCGCAGACTCTCTCCGGCTACAATCCGCCCTGCCGTCCTGTTTGCGAGCTCAGGAGAGGATCATGATTTGAACGTGACGACGAAACGCTGGTGTCAAGCGTGTTTGCACGGCTCTGAAATCTCGCTACAGTTAAAGCCGGCTCTGTTTACCCTCAGCCCGCCAAGCTGGGGTCCAAATTTTAATGGCGCTCGTCCAGGTAATAGGTGGGACGCGGAACGGGGATAAAAAGAGGGCAAGGTGTCCGGCGGCTGGTTCTCTTTGCACCTGAGGTTGTGGATCAATAAAGCTGGGGGCGATGACACACCGATTCAAAGAGACACGCCGTCCGTTGAATGGCTGCGGTGAGAGATGCGGGCAGGTGAATTGTTGGGCAGCGGATACAGTGTATCAACACCCTCTTTTAGCTATTGTCTCTCTCTCTCTCTCTTATCTCTCTCTCCCTCCCCACAACTGCCTTGATGTGTTTTCTTTCGCGTGCGTGCTGTTTGACCACCAGGCTTATGAAAAACGATACTCTATTTTTTTCCCCTTTTTTGTTTGTTTTTGGTTCCATCCCTCTTTTGTTTATTGTTTTCCATAAAGTATACATGCTTTATGAGTTATTGCGTGACCAACAGCCACCTGCCGCCCTTTATTTGCCCCGTGATACGTGCAATTAGGCTACTAAGAAGCATAAGCACTTCATCCGCGAGAACAAAAGCCGCTGGCCCGGCGCGTTCAAGCCGGAGCGGGTCCGCTGGGTCTTTTAAAGTTGCATAAGCTGGCCAGGTGTTGGATCCGCTGGAGAAGAACAATGTAGCCGGGTTGTAGGCTCTGCAGCGGTCTAAGTCAATACGTGCCATTCAAAAGTGGCCGCCCTGAAGTGAATTTTCAATGAGTTGTGACCACACTTGGCATGCAACACGCCCCGGGGCCCAGCGGCGCCCACCGGTGTGCTGTTTGACTGGTAATTAAATATTAAGTCTTAGCAAATGTTATTATTGTGCAGAAGCACAAACAGCTTTACTGTAACCAAACCAGAAAAACAAAACCAGCTCTGGACAGAGGCTCCATCTGCTCTGTTGCTGCTGCAGCTGCTGCGGCTCCTGCTTTGCTTCTCTACTGACCAATAGATGGCACTAATGCCTAATGAGGCTGCTCGGCTGTCTTTATGATGCATGTTGATGCATGTTTTACTGCAATACTCCTATATACACACACACATATTGTGCTTTTTTCTGAGGGGTTATGCCGGGAGGGGGCGGAGGGGGGGTACACTCTTGAGCATAGGGGTCTGACTCAGCACTGAACATTGTAACCATGTCCAGAGACGGCGAGCACACACGCAAAGGCGCTTGGCTCTCAGACATATAAATAAAGACAAGAAGCGCACAGACTACAAAAAACAGTTTTCCGCTCTCCTGGTTTTTCTTTCTTTCCTTCTTTGCCTTCTCCGCTCTGTTTGTCCAGTAGGAACAGCCTAGCATTTCTAACAAGATATCTTTTTTAGATTTTATCTTATTGCCATGAGGGAGTCCAGGGGGGACGAGGGGGATGGGGGGAGGGACGGAGAGTGAAAGAGATAGATTTAAGTAACCGCATTTCAATGTGACTTACTCACTTCAGAGAGGTTTTGAAGTTTTGTCAAAGCTCGCTCTCGCTTCTTCACTCCCACACACAGCTGAAGTCAAGAACATAGCAGGCAAGACCATCCCCTACACCATCAACCCCCCATCAAACCAGTCATTCCAGACGTTCAAGGGGGGAGTGTCTGTACAGCCCAGCCGATATTTCAAATGACCAATACTCAGTTCATCTTGCGAGTTTAAAGTGGCCAATGGTGCTGCATGGGGATGATGGGGCCATAAATCCCCAGCAGGGTGTGAGTGACTGGATTCATAGATTGAGTAGAGGTGCTACAGTGCAGTGAATGTCTCCAAAGCAGATGCTAATGATTGGCTAAAAGGAGTGACTGCATTTGGGCATGCCAAAGACCAGAGTGTGAAGGAAGTAGCTGGATCTGCAGGTGTATGGAAGCGAATGGTCATATGGGTCTACCAGCAGTGGCTAAATTTTTGCTGGCTTGTGATCATTTTAGCCAGTAAACGAATGTACTTCATTTGCAGATCATTTTACTTGTTTAGAGAAATAATGCAGTTAATTTTGCTTGTTTCAAGAAATAATACTGCCAAACTTGGAGTCCAACCCCCCCCCAGTGGTCTCTCAGCAGCACCACCTGGTAGACAAACTCTGGTCTCACCCTTGTGGTTCCACAGCTTAGAGACTGAGTGCTGCATCCTCCTCCCCATGCGAGGTGCTCCTTGTTGCTGAAGCTGACCCAGCTCCTGCAACAGCAGCATGCTCAAGAAGAACCCTCATGCTGCCTTTTTAAAGACTGGACACTCCTGCCAAACCACCGCATGAGGTCCACTGCAAACTCGAAGCACTGCTGGAGAGCCATGGCTAATGCTGCTCCAGCACCAGGTGTTCTTACTGCCACCCTGCCCAACTTTGCTGGTCTGTCTGTTCTTCTGCAGTCCTCATGTTGGAGTCGTTCCAGTCCACTGTTTTGCCCCCAAGTTCAGAGTAGCGGCATTCTCCTCCAGACTACTGGAAGGCACTATCCCACTTCTGACATCAATGTGGCGTCAACATAGAAGGCAACACAGCACTTTAAGTCAGACTGAAACAGCAGGGATAACATGCAGGTCGCTTCTAGCCACACATTTTCTATAAATTTCCAGAACGCAACCCACCAAACTACCGCACAACCCAGCACAGAACAGCAAATGTTACACTTGTGCACATCTTTGTACATTGAACCACAACAACTTATTACCATTTCAAGTTTCTCCTACCACAGACATAACACCCCCCTCCGCCCACCCCACCATGTGCACCCCCCACTAGCATGTGCTAGCCTTCATGCTAACATCATGTCATGGCATGAGCCCTAGCTAGTGTCCAAATCCGGCCTTGACCAAACCTGATAGGAAATTTACATAGGCCGAGGAAATCAAACAGCAAGACGCACAATGAATTACCTTATAAACGCATCTAGGGATGACGAATCAAAGCTGAACTGATCCATGAGGTTCCTAGAGATCCCCTTTCCTAGTATAAATGAGACCACAAAAGAATGACCACTGTATCCTCAACCTAAAGCGCCTAAAAATGTTTCCTATGAGGTGTCGGCTTGTGTGAGTTCCTAGGCAAAGGAAGGAATCCTCTTTCAGAGTCAAGAACGACTGAGGTGAGATTTGATGGACAGGAAAGAGCAATGTCAGGTTGGTTTTCCCCCTCTGTCTCTTTGAGACATGCCAGAAGCATTCCTGTCGTAATGGCACGTAGCAGAACCCTCAGAACCCTTCAGTCTTCCCCCAGCCTTCACTCGTTTTTTGCTCCTCTGCTGGCTAGCCTGAAGATCCAGGCAAGATCAGTTCAAACCCAGCCACGTTTAAGAGAGGTATTAGGCCATGTCAAAACAAATTACAGCCTGCCGCGGCGCTCTAAACAGATTCAGGTCTTCACGGCGTCAGTCAAACTGACAGGCAGGGGAGCCACTGTCTGCTGGGGTCACAAAGACGGCTGGACAATGGTGTACAAGAATCCCTTCATCCGAAGCTTTAACCAGGAGTTAAGGCCCACTAAAATTGATGTTTGAGGAGCACGGCTGCCTCATAGTCGTGTCAGAGTTGGGTTAGATCTTACTAGGGTGGCCATTTTTATAACCCCAAAAAGGAGGACATCATAAAGGGGGCGGGGCGGGGGGGAACACGACACTAGAACAGAATTAAAATCCCAACCTAACCTATATAACACATACATGATTGCTTTGATCACCTACGTGGGTGTAATGGATGACATTCGTGAGTCCGACTACAGCTTACTAATTGACTAGCAATTAAAGGGCTGACCTGCAGTTAGCCGGTAGGAGAGTCACGACACCGCATGACCTTGGTAAACCAATGAAATGCAAGGCACGTCTATTAACATGGATGTGAGCCAATGGCGCACACAATATTGTTGGCGAGTGAATATTTGAAAAAGTTCATCCCGAAAAGAGGACTAATATGCGTCCGTCCAGGTATCGCGCCAGACGGAGGACTGGGAGTTGAAAAACCGGGCTGTCCGGCTTAAAATTGGACGTGTGGCCACCCTAGATTTTACCAATATGCTATACCACTGTCATGTTGTTGTATCCATGCTCAAACCATCGCTGGGGTCAAAAGAAAACTGTGAAATCATTACTTAGGCAAAACCTGAGGTCTGTTTACAAGATGCAGGCGGTTCAGGGGGGTCCGGGATCCCTAATTAACCTCTAGGCTATGAAGGACCAATAGGGCCAATCAGTTGGCTAATTGAATCCATAGATTGGGAAGAGGTGGTACAGTGCAGTGAATGTCTCGTTCCATGTGTGGAAAATGGCTCCAAAGCAGATGTGCATCTGCAGGTCTATGGAAGCAAATGGTCATACAGGTCTACCAGCAGTGGCTAAAATCCCAGTCTACAGGAAATTCATTGGAAATGTACCAGGGAAGGCATCCACCAAATCTGGCCCAACTGCACAATTCTTTGATGGAAGAGTGTCTGAACATTGATGTGGCCTACATCCAGAAACATGTCCAGTCCGTGCCAAACCCAATCCCAGCTGTTGTTGGTGCTCGTGGAGGTATTACATGCTATTAGGTACGTTTCAGTCACAGGTGACTTGTTTTTTTGCCCGGTGAGCTTACACTAGCACAGAGCTGCTTTATGCTAACTAAACATTGGCAGGCATTTTTGTTCTTCCTCAATTGAAACCCACTTCAAACTTCTGTCAGGTCCTGTCTATGTGCTGGAGGAGTTTGGAAATCTGATGTCAGGACAGAACCGGGGAGCAGGCAGTAGGACAGCCCGAGGGTGTGTAACATGAGAGGTGGGGGCGTGTGCCGTGAGGCTTCAGGTATGCTGCTGCTGCTGGCGTATTCGATGGAAGAGCTATTGTTCCACTCAAGGAAAAATAAACAGTGAATTTGTGGATTAGAACAAATATAGCCTGGATTTTCACTAGGATCCCCTTCAACCACTGAACCGGGATCAGCCCTGCTGTTCCTTCGAGTGAACTGACAGCCAGAGCGGCATCCTCCAGACACTTCCTTGGAACTATACTCGTTGTCCATGTTATCAGCTCCACTGACCATATAGGACACTCTGTAGTTGTACAGTTCCAGACTGTAGTCCATCTGTTTCTCTGTATACTGTATTACCGTGTTCTTCAATGGTCAGGACCCCCACAGGACCACCACAGGGCAGGTATTATGTGGGTGGTGGATCATTCTCAGCACTGCAGTGACACTGACGTGGTGGTGGTGTGTTAGTGTGTGTTGGGCTGGTGTGAGTGGATCAGACACAGCAGTGCTGCTGGAGTGTTTAAACACTGTGTCCACTCACTGTCCACTCTATTAGACACCCCTACCTTGCTGGTCCACCTTGTAGATGTACAGTCAGAGACGATAGCTCATTTGCTGCTGCACAGTGCAGTGTCGGTCACCCTCTAGTCCTTCATCAGTGGTCACAGGACCATACCCACAGGACGCTGTTGGCTGGACAGTTTTGGAACCTTCCCAGTCTCTAGGTTTACGTACGTTCTCTGTGCCAAATTGGCACCAAATTTCTGTTCAAGGCTGACAGGAGCAGACCTCGGGGTGGTCTTCTGCTGTTGTAGCCCATCCACCTCAAGACTGTAATGAGTGGTTATCCAAGTTACCACAGCCTGTCTGCCAGCTGGAAGCAGTCTATCCATTCTCCGCTGACCTCTCCCATCAAGAAGACCCTTCCATCCGCAGCCCTGACTCGCACTGGGTGTTTCTCTTTATTGTACCACCCTGAAGAACTCTAGAGATGCGTGAAAATGCCAGGAGATCAGCAGTTATAGAAATACTCACATCAGTCTATAGGAAACCAACATGAGATTTTAGATGGGAACATTCCCTGAAGCTGCTGGACTGTATCTCCATGATTTCATGCACCGCTGCCACACGATTGGCTCATTGGGTAATAATCCCATGAATGAGTAGGTGCACAGGTGTTCTCAGCGAAGTGCTCGATTAGTGCTCCTCCAGAATGTTGAGTGAATTTTTCTGTGTTGAGGCTCTATTGGTCCATGTGTTGCAACTTGTGCTGTAATTCTCACACTTGCAGCTGACATCTGGCTCACTCCCCCCACTATTATCACTCTAGGAAATGCACAGTCATTGCTACAGAACCTCTTATTTGGCTCCCCGTAAGAGGCGGTGAGTCCAAACTACAAACTGTATTACAGTCCTCCACAACCAGATGGTTTTTGCTTTGTGTTACTGACGTATACAGTAAAAACATTACAGCTAGAACGCTGGAGAACATCAGCCTTCTCCACCCGACCCACAAACAAACCAATCAATAAACAATAAACACCCCCTTGCTCTGCTGTCCCTGTGTGTGGTTGTTTAGAGTCTTTGGAGCTGTTCTAGAAGGCTCCCTCCCTTCGCTCCTTCGCTTAGCATCCGATTCATTATGTTCTAGAATGGCCTCCATTAGTATCCTAGAATTCACACCATTCTGAAATGATCCCGTTCATGTTCTAGAACCCTCACTGTCATCCACTGTTATATGGTTTCCATTATTCACAGTGTTCTATTGGGGTTTCCACCAGTCACAAATGTTCTAAGTCATTCTTTACCCAACCTCAACAGGATCTACTCTATTCATACTGCTTTAGAATGTCATCCCTTATTCACACTCTTCTAGAATGATCGCCTTCATTCAAAATGTTCTAGAATGTTCTCCCTCATTCTCAGCTCGGTGTTCGAAAATCAGCCTCACCATTCACAAAGTTCTACAGTCTTTTCTCCCACAGTCACCTGTTCTAGAAGTTTCCATCCTATCTGCTCTGTTCCCTTATTGATACTGCTCTAGAATGTTCTCACCACTTGCCCTGGTCTACAATCTTGTACCTCATTCACACTGTTCTAGAATGTTATCCCTCATTCACACACTGTTCTAGAATGACCCCCTTCATTCAAAATGTTCTAGAATGTTCTCCCTGATTCTCAGGTAAGTGTCCGAGAATAAGCTTCACCATTCACAAGGTTCTACACTCTCCCCCCCCCCAGTCACCTCTTCTAGAAGGTTCTATCCTATCCACTCTGTTCTAGAATGTTTCCCCCTATTCATCCTATTCTAGAATGTTCTACAATTTTTTCCCCTCCCAGTCACCTCTTTTAGAGGGTTCCGTCCTAGCTACTCTGTTTCAAAATGTTCTCCCTCATTACTGTTCTTGAATGTTTCCCCCTATTCATCCTATTCCAGAATGTTCTACAGTCTTCCCCTTCATTCCCAGTACTGTGGAATGTTTTCCACCATTCAGACTATTCTTGAAGGTTCTCCCGTATTTGCACTGTTCTAAAACAATCTCCCCATTCATAAAGTTCTAGAATCTTCTCTGTCATGTTCTAGAATGGTCTCCACAAATAACAAAATTCCATAGTACTCTCTTATGGTCGGATGTTTCAGAAAGTTCTAAAGGTCCCACTGTTCCAGAACATTCTCAGTCATTTACAATGTTCTGGAATGTTTTCCACCATTCAGACTATTCTTGAATGTTCTCCCTTATTAGCATGGTTCTAGAATGATCTCACCATTCTTAAAGTTCTAGAACTTATCAGTCATTCACAGCGTTCTGAAATGGTATCCACCAATTACAACACTCCATAATATTCTCCCACAGTTGGCTGTCACAAAGTTCTCCCCATCCACTCGGTTCCAGGACATGCTCCCTTATTAATACTGTTCTCCTGCACTCACACTTGCTTCATTCCGTTTGTTGGGGTTCCTTTTACTGGTTGTTTGGCTTTGTGGACGCTGATTCGGTCACTGTCAAAAGGCACTGGGCTCCTCTGGGGTTGTGTGCAGAAGGAGCAAAGCAGGAGCAGAGAGATGAGTCATTAGCAGTAGCTTCAGCTGAGACTCAGGAGCATGTTTGGAGGGCATAACTGTCATTGCCAAAGGCTTGACTGGGCAAGAGTGAGTGTGCGAGTCCGTGTCATACAAATTGGGGCAAATCAGAGCACTGACAGACAAAGCTCTGTGACGGGCTTTTGGTTGAAAAACAAGAGAGGAGGATTTGATGTGGATTTAAAGCAGGAAGGATTTCTTCCCTTATCCTCTGGGGCTTTCCTTCATATGTACACAAATTAAAAGAAAATTTGGATCAACTTAAAATAAAAGAGTTTCTACAATGTATCACATCTAAACGACTTCAATTAAGGCAACAAACTCAGCTCACTTTGGACTCAT
Organism: Semaprochilodus insignis; assembly: GCA_034552555.1. Taxonomy (NCBI): domain Eukaryota; kingdom Metazoa; phylum Chordata; class Actinopteri; order Characiformes; family Prochilodontidae; genus Semaprochilodus; species Semaprochilodus insignis. The sequence continues at coordinate 556 of JAVGWN010003563.1, read as the reverse complement.
CTGAAAGCCTTGTTTTAATTAGGAATAGCAACAGAGCCAATGATGTCTTATTAATGTCCATTCATTTTCCAGAAATGCAAACAAATAAACAAACCTGGTTTATANACGCCGGCACCACATGGGGGTCAGAAGTGGGATAGCACCTTTCCAAGTGGCCTGGACATGAAAAGCATCGGAAAAAGATTGTTCCATAACAGAGCACTCAAGCCGCCCCCGGCATAGTTGCCACAGTGGTGTCAGAAGTGGGATAGCTAACCTTTCCAAGTGGCCTGCAGGTTAATAGCATCTCCATGAAATCAAAACTGTGGTCAGTGACTACAGAGCAAGAAGCAGCATGCATGACAGGAATGATTGGCAAGGACTGCAGAGGCAGTGAGGCTGGCAAGAATACCTGAACGATGTCCAGCCACAAGAACCTGCCTGCAGAGCAGCATGGAGACCTGGCATCATTGACTATGGCACCTCCAATGACATGTAAGGGGCGGGTATGAGTATAGAAGAGCCCAGGCACTCCTACCATGGATGCCTTCCCTGGTACAATTCCGAGGAGAATTCC
>JAVGWN010003562.1:0-10221 GCA_034552555.1 Semaprochilodus insignis | reverse complement strand
ACACTAACGCATTACACTCACTGAGTTACCGTACACCAACACGCTACTTACAGTACACTAACGCATTACACTTACTGAGTTACTGTACACCAACACGCTACTTACAGCACACTAACGCATTACACTTACCGAGTTATAGATTGTATCTTGATGTATTTACACAGGACCTTTTTTCCTAAGTGTGTCGTTCATACACACATGTCCCATTGCTTAAAAGGCAACATTGTAAAAGGTGACCTACCACGCAGACGCTGAGATGTTTTTCCTCTACGAAAGAAAGGCAGCCAACGATGATGTACTGTGGAAGGAAGAGGTGGTTATAATTTAAACTACACCTTATAAACTATGAATCTGTCGTCAAGCACAATACTTACAATCATAGGCATCCAAATCATAAAGAGACTCTTTGTATAGTTTTCACGAAATTCAGATGAGTAGTATGGTGCATCTCTTGACAGCAACATGAGCATGAAGCCCAGTAGAAGCGCCAGACCTCCAGATATTAACTGTGCTTTCTATTTAAAAACCCACAAAACAGTGAAGATTAGTCACAGAACCAGTGTAAGCTCCCCGGAACAAAAGATGAGTCCCCTTGAGGTGGAAGTAACTCCAGGCTCATGCAGATGGCGCTGCACAAGGATGATGGGGCTATAAATACCTGCGGGGTGTGAGTGACGGGATCCATAGATCGGGAAGAGGTGGTACAGTGCAGTGAATGTCTCGTTCCATGTGTGGAAAATGGCTCCAGAGCAGATGTTAATGACTGGCTAAAAGGAGTGACTGCATTTGGGCGTGCCAAAGACCATAGTGTGAAGGAAGTAGCTGAATCTGCAGGTGTATGGAAGCGTACGGTCATACGGGTCTACCAGCAGTGGCTAAAATCCCAGTCTACAAGGAATTCTCCTCGGAACTGTGCCAGGGAAGGCATCCACCAAATCTGGCCCAACTGACCAATTCTTTGATGCTAGAGTGTCTGAACATTGATGTGGCCAACATCCAGGAACTTGTCCAGTACATGTCCAATCCAGTCACAGCTGTTATGGGGACTCATTTTTTGTCTGGTGAGCTTACCTACGAATGAAGAAGAAGAAGGTGGTGCCCAGTGTTAATCTTACCCCCAGTGCTTTTGGTTGACCTCTGAAAAAAGTCTCAAAATTGGACTCCGGTTGGGATGTCATCATTTCAGCAGGGCCAGATGTGTTCGGAACGATTTGCTGGGGGAAAATCTGGGTAGTAATTGTCAGGGCATTGCGGTCCAGTACAGTGGTGGCCATCTCTGAGTCCGGAGCTTTAATACACCTGTAAGGGTATATATATATATATATATATATATATATATATATATATATATATATATNAGGGTATATATATATATATATATATATATATATATATATATATATATATATATATATGTTCATCTATGGTATGTGTACAGTAGGTTTATAACCATAACACATACAGTATACAGTCGCTATAGTAATGAATGAACTGGGTGGAGCTCCTGGGGAAAGAAGTTACATAGGTTTAGATGAATGACAAACACAAAATGAATTTGCTTGGAACCAGCAATGACTGATTACACATGCCTCAAAGTTCAGGTACCAACAGTGGTGGACAGGGATGAAGTAAATGGAATTAGTTACTGTACTTAAGTAGTTGTTTAGTGTATCTGTTCTGAAGTGTTTCCATTCTGGATGACTTTTTACTTTAACTCCACAACATTTCAAACTCTAATGTCTGTTTACTCCACTACATTACGGGAAATCGTTCCTTTTGGCTTATGTGTGTGTATAAACGTAATGTCAAAGCAAAACAAGCTTATTCATGGATTCTTAGCATCCACAGAAATGTCCATTTGAGGTCTCGACTACATCAAGGCCCACCTGGAGGAAGGCAGGTACAGCAGGATGGGGTTAATGCAAACACTGACTGACCATCACACATCAAAGCCTCAGTGAACAGATCAAATATACTGTTCCTGACTTCGTGGGTAAATAGACCTAAATACAGAAATATGTACACATGCACTTGTGACTGGTGAGTGTCTTTTCTGAGTGTACACAAACACTACTTCCTTTTATAGTAAATGTGTTTTGGCTAGTTTATGTTTATGAACAGAGACCTACAGATGCAGTACAGTAAAGGAAACTCATTAGTGATCCTGTTTAAAGCAAGTTCTTATTAAACTTAAACTTGTAACTAAGTGGCAAATAAATCTTAAACCGAAATTTTGCTTCTTTGCAAAAAGTTATTTAATAGTTCTAGCTAATGGAACCTGTTCTCCTTCAGTGTTCTGTGCTGATGATAATTTGAATAGACACCAGTGTCAGACTAATGAATGAGCTTCTATTAAAGACTGGTGGACTGAGAGACACTAGAGTCTCTTCACCTACACTGAGCTGATTAAGAGTCTTGTTCCAGAAATGATAATAGGACATTAGAGCCATAATAAATCATGCTCCTGTTACTCTCCATACTTAAGTACATTTGAAGGTAAATACTTTAGTACTGTTACTCCAGTGGAGGTCTAAAGGGAGGAACTTCTACTGACACTGGAGGAGGATTTTAACTTGGGTATTTCTACTTAAACTTAACTACATGGTTTGTGTATTTTGTCCACCACTGGGCATCAAAAACACCAAGCAGCTGAGCTGAACATACCGGCCACCTACTACCAACCATACTGTATGCAATACCTTCTCAGTTTTCTTCATCATCTTCAATCTGTTTTTCTAGTATCACAAAAAATCTCCATCGTTCTTTCCATTTTCATTACCTGGACATTTCATAACGACTTATAATTGGATTACCTGATGTCCATATTACAGCTGCAGATGTTCTCCCGAAGTGTCAGTGTAAATCCAGAGATACTTGCTTTTCTATGACATCGACACTATGTTGGTCATTACCGAGCACGTCCAAGCATTACCATCATACAGTATATGTGCCATTAGCCTTAGCAGTGTGTACTATAGTCTGCAGTTCAAATACAGTAAATCAGTCAAAACCACATGTTCAACGTTTCACAGACTTCGTTCTGCACATCTGTAAGCAAGAATGGAAGAAACGAATTAAGTGCTTTGAAAGCCCATATGGGAAAAAGTGTACCTGAAGGAAAGTCCTCAGTCAGGTCGTCCTCTGGATGTTGGTCCGTGGATGTTCTCTGCTGGTTCTGCGATAGTGACTGTGTTGCTGGTTCAAAATCTATCAATTCTGCATTCAGTTCGGAGGCTTATTCAAACATCTGGTTACTTATTTGCAGCTCTGGCCATCGTTAAGGGTGGGAAAGCACCTTTTCCAGCCACCAAAGATTATTAATAGCCATTCCTTCAATAACTGTCCAATATATACCTTCTGATAGCGTATGAACATTTATTTATTTATTTATTCATTCGTTCATTCATTCATTATTCAATTTCAGTGCTTTTTATTATTTGTTATTATTTTTATTTCCCCCTAATTTATTTTTACTTTATTTTCTCATTTTATTTTATTTTTTTTTCATTTAATTGCTTTTTATAATCCTTTTTTGTCTGTTTCAATATTAGTATGCCCAAATGCAGTCACTCCTTTTAGCCCATCATTAACATCTGCTTTGGAGCCATTTTCCACACATGGAACGAGACATTCCCTGCACTGTAGCACCTCTTCCCAATCTATGGATCCCGTCCCTCACACCCCACAGGTATTCATAGCCCCATCATCCTCGTGCAGCTCCATCTGCAGGAGCCTGAAGTTACTACCTCCTGAAACACACAAGGGGAGTCATTTTTTGTATTTAACTCCATGTGCAAACTTAAAATCAGTATATACAGAACTTTATACATACGATTAAATGAGTTCCCTCTGATATATTGAGTAGAACTTACTTATCAGGGTTTGCAGTGTTGTGTGGTGGAATAACAACCTGGGAGAAAAAAATTAACCTTAAATTAAACATAAACCAGCACTAACAGAAAAGGGGAACTACACTCTCTCTCTCTCTCTCTCTCTCTCTCTCTCTCTCTCTCTCTCCATATTTCCCTGTTCCTGGTGGAAAATCAACAGTTCCTTCTGAAAGACCACATTCACACACCAGTGGGGCCTGGAACCTTCTGGGGAAGTACAGGTGATGGTAATGTAGTGGCAGAAAACTGAACACTTACCAACTACCATATAAACATTCATGAGCCAGATTATTTTAAATTCAATATGAACTTATACAGTGTAGGGTTAAATATCACCAGCGAGACACCAGAAAGCATTAGTAGATGTTCTACTCAACAGTGCCAAACATTTTTTGGGAAAACTAAGAAATGACATCATAAAAAAATTTATGTAATTACTTCTTTAGAAATATTTTTGAAGCTCATAGCTTGAACTTGAAATTAGAATGAGGCAGTAAGGTAAGAACCAAGAGACATTATTGGGCTGGAGCACTATAAAGGAAAATATTCTGGATTCTTAGTTCCTTAAAGGGAAAGTGGAGCTGGAATATTACTCCACCGATAATCACTAATCACCAGTTTGGCACCGTTTGGCACAGTTTCTACCACTTACAGAATCTCATAATTATGACTTACTATCTCATAATTGTGACTTACTATCTCATTATTATGACTTAGCATCTCGTAATTCTGATTTATAATCTCATAAGGACTTACTATCTCATAATTATGACTTGCCATCTCTTAGCACCTCATAAATATGACTTACTATCTCATAATTATGACTTTCTTATGAAATGGGCTTCCATAACCGTGCCACCTGTAAGACAGTAATTAATTGACTGATGAGCATACTGAGTTCCATGCCCAGGTGTGGCCTGTTCCCTTGTCATTCCCTGAGACTATGCGCTTGGTCTCTTTTAATATGCGGTCCAAGGGGATGTGGATGCAAGTGAAGGGTGTTGATGCATCATTAAGTCAGAACCTATCAGAGAGATAACAGAAACTTCAGATGCGGTCTAATCAACAATTGTGATGCATTCTTAAACAGAAGTAATGCACTGGTGAGCTCTGTAACACCAAAGGGCCTGGAAGACATCTAAAGAGGCTGATCACAGAATTCTTCCCAGGGTGTAGCAAACAAGCCTTTACAACATCTTATCAAGTCAAGGACATCCTAGACAAGGCGGCCGTATCAAGTCTACAATCAGGAGGCGCCTTCATGAATGTAAATACAGACGGATTAACTCAAGTTGCAAACCACTGCTAACACTCAGTAAGAGAAAGATCAGAGTAGACTTTCCTAGAAAGCATCAAACCTACTCAGCCCAGTTCGGGAACAAGATTCTTTGGTCAGATAAATCAAGATTAACTTGTGCCTGAAAGATGGAAAAAGACTACCGAGAAGGAAAGGAAGGGCTTGTTTACGTTTATGGCATTTGGTAGACACTCTTATCCAGAGGAACCTACAAAAGTGCTTTGTTGTCCACTCAGAGAATGTATCTTAGCTAGAACCAATAGGTCCAGACTACCCTTCAGCTCAAACACTGCCGGAAACAAAAGCCAGCCCTCAGTCTTTAGTCCGCGTTTGAAAACCACAAGAACTCTGCTGTCCGGAAACTCAGTGAAAGTTTTGTTCCACCATGTGGGTGCCTGGATCGAGAATAGTCTTGATGCTTGTCTATGCATCTTGAGGGATGGCGGGTCAATTCAAACTGTACTTGAAGCTTGAAGCTTCTTTTGCGAAGTAGGACCAGCCAGGAGTGAGTTGATCTAGTCAAACCTTGAGATGACAAGACACTAGACCAGCACCTAAGTGGCTTCCTGAGAAAGAAAGGGTCAAAGCTGCCAGTTTCTGATATAGTTGGTCATCTAGAATCATGCTAAGCCTTTTTTTACATCCTCGGATAGGAACGATCAAGGACAGCCTGCTTGGAGGCTCACCACATCATCTGTGAAACATGGTGGTGGTAGTATTATGCCATAGGCTGCCAGTGGAACTGGTTCACTGATGTTTGTTGTTGATGTGACTGTTAATAGAAGTAGCAGGGTGAATTCTTGAGAGTATAAAACTGCAATTCACCCCCATTCATGTGTCACATGAATACCCTTGTTCCTCCTATAGACTCACATTCAACACATTAGCAACAAGCCAACAACAAGCTTAAGCTGCACAATCACTCTGCATTTACTTCAGGAGATACACTTTTGTAGTTGTAGCTAATTTTGGAACATTTTAAACTTTAAATCTTACATATTTCACCTTTAACAGACACTCAATATTTCAACATACTGAGGTTTTGGTGGTCTTGAGTCTTACAGTAGCAGTGAGGGGGCATTCAGGGCAGGAACATGGCTGAATTCAGACACTTTCAGTTTCTCTTGAGCCATATGGTATGTACTGACTGTAAGCAAAGAGTCATTTTGACCTTTAACCCCGGATAGACAAACTGTTGGCATCTGGTAACTTGAGCTTGAGGACTCGGGGGGGCACATTTCAGTTCACTGGTTAATCCCAAATGCTCCTTATGGGGAAATGGATCAGCAGTGGCTTAAAACGCTATTCATTTCTCCGAGATAAATTATTAAAGCAGGAAAATGGAGACCTGGGGAGAAGCACAGCTTCAGTCAATAATCACTCCCATGGTAACACACACACACACACAGCCCTCTGTCAGAGAGGAGTGATCTATCTGTAAGCTCTGTCACTTCTGGGACCCATTATTCCAGCCCTCAGGAGCTCCACAGAGACATCTGGATGTGGTACGTTCTCGAAACAATGCTTGGGTTGCTGTTTAATACATCTGTGTGTGCAGTTCGGTTCTGTTCACACAGCCAAAGTGTCTTCATCTTTAAAACCACAGAAAATCCAGAGGAGTCTATTAAAGGGCCCGCTGCCTACATTTCTCCTGCAGTCTGTGTTGTTTACATATGTGTGGCATTACATGCCAAAACCAGCCACTATTGATATTTCACATGACCATTTTCCATCCTTGTGGAGCTCAGGTTTTGGTTGCTGTGCCTTTGAGACGTATGTGTTATATACATATCGTCGCTGTCCAATGAAAAACATGTATCTCCACTTTTGTCCATTTTTACTTTTATGCATCATTTGAACACATCAGCTGCTGTATACACTGAGTGAGAATCTCAAGATGAATGAACCTACAGAAATGGCCCAAAACTGTTAAGAAAGATGTCTGGTTCCATTGACTTACATTAAAGTTAAATGAGGTTTTTGGCCTCTCCTGTAAAGTTGCCATTTTGGAGATACTTGTTTTTCTTTGGACAGCGACGATATGTGATCTAGAATAGTATATTTCCTGAACAATATACAGAGAGATTGCTCAGCTTAAGCTTGTTGCTAGCCAGCTGTTGCTAAAAATGAATAGGAGTCTATGAGAGGAACAAGTAATGAATAAACAACACATAGAGGAGTGCGGGTCAGTATGGCTGTGGATTAGAGCTTGGGGATCTGCCCTGAGTGAGTACATGTAGTTTGGTGGATGTAGGTCAAAGAAAACCATAGGTTTTGAATGGGGGTGAAAATGAATGGGGCTCTATGGGAGACAAACAGACGAGTGCGGGTTTGACCAACATTCAATCACTGACAAACTCTTTTCTAATTGGCTGCTGAAAGAAGTCCAACTGAAACACTCCTTATAACTTCATTATGAATGGGTGGAGCTAAGCTGACATAGGCTGTTAATGGGTTCTTTTTTTGAGGTTACAAATTACTATATCGAACACACACATTAGTATATTGAGGCAACAAATTACTATATTAAGGACACAAATCATAACATGAATATTCTAACTTGTGGCCTCAATATAGTAAATACATGGCCTCAATATAGTAAATACATGGCCTCAATATTTTAATTTGTGGCCTCAATATTCTAACTTGTGGCATCATTATAGTAAATACATGACCTCAATATAGTAAATACATGGCCTCAATATTTTAATTTGTGACCTCAATATAGTAATTTATGGTCTCAGTATAGTAATTCATGTCCTCCATACAAATATGTGAACGTAATATAGTAAAGTGTGTCCTCAGTATAGTAATTCGTGGCCTTAATATAGTATTTATAGTAATAATCTCCAATGCCATTTTAGGGGCTCCATAGGGGACTAATTTTCCACCTAAACCACAATGAATATGACTAAACATAATGGAAATTTAAAGCAAGTGTTCACACTAAGTTCACACTAGCAGCTTTGGAGAGTCTCTCAGTCCAACAATGGCACTGTCCAACTTCAGAGGTTGTAGTTTCAAGATTGTGCTACATAGTAACGTACAGTATTTCAGTTGTTTATTGATGGAGCACAGCAGCTGCACAGTTCTGTTATTTTCTTAGCCCAGAGAAGAGCATTGATTGGCCATGGTAATTGCCTGTATGCCGCAGATGCAGGGGATAGAGATCAGGTTGAGAACCGCTGGAGTACTCTGTTAAAAAAACATCATTTTTAAGAGTGCACAGTTTCACTCTGGAACAGGTGCTCTGACTGATTAGCAGCATTCACCATGCACAACAGCCAAATGCTAGACTCAGCAGGAAATTCCAGCCCATCAGGTGTCTCCAAAATGGAAAAGCTGACTCCAGCTCTCTAGTGTGGCATATCCAGACAATACTATCACCCGGATTTCAAGGCTGTGGGCTAATTCACGGACCCGAGACGGAGCTGTGAGTAATGAAGGAGGAGATCAGCGCTGACAACAGCATGGCTGCCCTCTGACTCTACCCAAACCCAATCTTCCCCCACAGTCCAGACGAGACAGGCACTGCTTCAAATGGTCCCCTAATTACTGTTCTCCACATTTCCCACACCAGGAGCATTCTTTCATATCCTGAAATTAACTATGCAACATACCCATTAAATCTGAACCACATGCATATTGGCACTGTCCAGAACGCTCTTTACTTTTCATTCTTTACTTTTTCAAGTTAATGGAGCATTCCTATTGGTCTATTCACCGTGAAGCCTTCAGGGTAATGTAAACGGCTGTGCTCAAAAGATGTAGAGGGGATTGGCCTTTGGACAGCAACAATATGTACATATACATGCCTGTCCACTTTATTGGAAACACCTACCTTGTGCTTCCACTCACTGGCCATTTTATTGGAAACACATACCTTGTGCTTCCACTCACTGGCCACTTTACTAGAAACACCTCCTTGTACTTCCACTCACTGGCCACTTTATTGGAAACACATACCTTGTACTTCCACTCACTGGCCAATTTAATAGAAACACCTACCTTGTATTTCCACTCACTGGCCACTGTATTGGAAACACCTACCTCGTGCATCCACTCACTGGCCATTTTGTTAAAAACACCAACCTTCTACTTCCTCTCACTGGTCACTTTATTAGAAACACCTACCATGTACTTCCACTAACTGGCCACTTTATTGGAAACACATACCATGTACTTCTACTCACTGGCCACTTTACTAGAAACACATACCATGTACTTCCACTAGCTGGCCACTTTATTAGAAACACCTACAATGTACTTCCACTCACTGGCCACTTTATTAGAAACACCTACCATGTACTTCCACTAACTGGCCACTTTACTAGAAACACATACCTTGTACTTCCTCTCACTGGCCACTTTATTAGAAACACATACCATGTACTTCCACTAGCTGGCCACTTTATTAGAAACACCTACCATGTACTTCCACTCACTGGCCACTTTATTAGAAACACCTACCATGTACTTCCACTAACTGGCCACTTTACTAGAAACACATACCTTGTACTTCCACTCACTGGTCACTAGGTAGCCAGGCGGGACTACGACGGAGGAGGGTAGGTGAGCAGTGTGCAGAAAGAATATTCTCTTGACCTTCAAATAGGCTGAAGTTACTGGTGTTGTATTTTAGCTGAATAAACAAAGGAGCGCTAAAAGGAATAAATAAAGACATAGAGCCGACTTCAAACAGCGACGAGAAGCCCCAGGAGTAAATATCAGGAGGACGGCGAGTGGAGAATCGAATACATTTACCGTTTAATCACAGTCACTCAGTTTGAGCTCCATCAGGAACGTTCTCCAGGCAAATCAATCACAAGATTCCGCGTGCGACTCCTTCAGCAGGGTGTAATAAAGAAACTCCAGTGGCCGCCTGCTTCTTTTCAACCCCAGTTCACTTTACTTCTCCCTCTTTGTACTTCTCTCCCTCTTTCCTCCTCCCTCTACATCAGTGTCACAACTGTGAGATTGGTGTGACCGTTTTTGGAATAGAACCCAAGAATCTCTTCATATATATATATTCCA
>JAVGWN010003561.1:0-10221 GCA_034552555.1 Semaprochilodus insignis | reverse complement strand
CCCGGCTTGTTTAGGCTGCAGTTGTTGAATGATGATTGTTCTCCCCCTGTTTAAAGTTTAACTCTTCACAGCATTTGTGTATCTGTGTGTTTGATTCAGGATGTCTTCACCATCAGTGTGGGGAATCTGCCCCCCGGAGCCACAGTGCTGATTAAGGTGACCTTCCTCACCGAGCTGGTTGTGCGAGCAGGCAGCATCCTTTTCTCCCTGCCAGGCAGTGTAGCTCCATGGCAGCAAAGCGCTGCTCTTAACCAGAGAACCCAGGTACAGCAGGACGTTTAAGCACCCTCACTCTCATTTATTACTATTTTTGCAATCACATTTATTGCCTGAAGCCATGGAACCTGATTTAGAAACTGTGCTAATAAAATTTCACTTAAGCAGTACGTGTGATCTGTTATATTAACTGGCATTAAGTTTTTGATAGTTTGATTTAGGACATTCAGAGAAACATATTCTGAAAAAGCATGAGTGGACAAAGTACACTAATTCTGCAGCAGAGTAGAAGTAGAAACCAGTACAAAAGTACCTGGTTGTGAATGTAAGAGAAAGGTGTGCTGCAGTCAGTTATTTTAGGGAATGAGCATTCTACTGATGGTTCTTTTGATTAGTTGAGTTATCAGATAAGAAATACTTTTGCTTTATTAAAGAGAAGTCGTAAGTATAATAAAGAGAAAATAATATAATTTCTTAAAATGAACATTTGGTTTCCTTTTTAGGCAAATCTAATTGTATTGCTTAAACTGCATACAGCTATTATTATTTGTCTAAAACTATTTAGCGTATTTAAGTGTCATATCACATTCTCAGTTAACGTATGTGCAGTTATGTTAAAGAGTGCACCTCCAAACTAAGCGGTATATACCTGCTGTATTGGATTAGTGCATTTTAGGCGCTACCTACACCACCTCTTATTTTGTTTTCTGGGGCATTTTATACATCACTCTGAAGGGAGTAGATGTGTGTGTAGATCTGTGTGTGTGTGTGTGTATGTGTGTGTTCTATAATCGTAATAATAACATTAAACACTAAATTAGGGTCATTGTCATTGCTGTGAAGATAAAACATTCCCCAAAGAAAATATATTTCAGATTTACCACCTTTATCATCATTACATCTAAAAATTCTGAAAACATGTGTAGGTGGTCTTGGGTAGCAAATACGCTGGCTCTGTTTGCATTATAGACATCATAACCCCTGGTTCCTATCACCACCACAGTTAAAAAAGAAGCTTTTTACAGGTTTTTATTGTGTCACATCAGATTGCTCTGAATATTGCCATCAGCTGTTGAATTATCAAACATTTTTCTTAGTATGTAATATTAAGTACAGTTTCTGCGCAGTTTGCGTACAGTTTTCAGCAAGTCCTGAGCTGCTCTCATGATGATTGTGTATGTGTTGCAGACATCCGTTGAGAAGGTGTGTGTGAATGAACTTGAACCAGCAGGGTAAGTCACATGGTTTAGATTTGTTATAATATATCAGTTAATGACTAATATAATAATTTTGGTAAAACTTTGATCTAGGGTACTGTTCCTAAGGCTACATGACACCTTTATAAACTGGTCATGACAAAAAACATAACCCTACATTAATGTTTATAGATGCTTATTCCAGTAGGCATCATTCTGGCATAAAGTCTACTGCAGCTAACGTTTGATTAAAATTAGGAAATGGAACCTTGTAACCTTGATGCGTGTTGGAATGTGCATTTATGAACTTTGATGTAGGGTTATGTAGTTGTCATGACCATCTTATGTTGGTGTCATGCAGCCTTATAAACAGTACACAACAGTATTAGAGTGTTACTTTAATTTTTTTCCTTTTTTTCTAGGGAGTTTTCTCTGAGTATGTCCATTGAGATGCCTTATGAGATTAATGAAATAGAGTGTTCTCATCGCATTAAAATGAAGGTGTGACTTGTTTGTTCAGTACACGTAATGTTACAGTTAAAATGATGTTGGTTAGTCTGCGGTTCTCTGTGTGGATGTGATCTGAATGTGAAATTGTTCTGTTCTTTCTCCTAGAGGACAGACTGTAAAGCTGTAGTCAGCACGTTACCAGACCAGACTCTAAGCACCGATGGCTTCCGACTCAGCTTTACGCTGTCTCAGATCCATATGCCCAGGATGTGGGTGGAGAAACATCCAGAGAAAGACAGTCAGGTAAAATGGTACTAGTAGTTATGATAATATCTGTTTTCCGTTTTCTCCAAATTCTCCTGTCTTTGAAATAAACAAATGCTCTCGTTTGCGCCTTAACTCTCTGTCTGTGTTTACTGCTGCAGGCCTGCATGTTGGTATTTTATCCAGACTTTGAGTCCAGTGGGGTTTCTGGCTCTGATGAGAGTGATGTGGTCATTCTACTGGACACATCCACGTCCATGTGCGGAGAGGCCATGCTGAATGCGCGCCGAATTGCTTTAAAGGTTCTTCACTCACTGGACCGTTCACTTCGGGTCAACATCATCTTTTTTGGGACTGGTTAGTGTTCACTTAAACACTTTCTTCCTTCTGCAACTGTCAACACTTGAGTTGAGAATAATCTTAATCTACATGTGTTGTCCCATCATTGTTGTTGTATAGATTACAAAGAAGCCTTCCCTTCACCGAAAGTGCTAGGTGTGGATGAGGTGTTTGAATCAGCCAAGAAGTTCATCATGGTGAGTACTCGCGTTCAAAGGCAAGGCTATCTTATAATAATACAGAGTACTAAATACCATACCAAACACTGTAAAACCCAATGAGCTTCTTGAAGTAATATACAATGCAAATGGCTCATTCTTTGTCAGCTGACATAGACTCTTGCAGGTCATGTTATCAGTTTCCATGAAACAGCTCAACAACCCAGAAAAAAATCGTATGCATGTTTACATGCCCCATTTTCTTAATGACTTATGTAATGATAGTTCTCTCTGGTAAGAATTATACCAGTCTCTTGACAGTTCCTGTCCATTCAAGACCAAACCAAAGAGGAAGCTAGTGATGTCAAAATGTAACCTCAAGTTTTAAAACTGATTTGATTTCTTTTTAAGCCCAACATTTTCTTAAAAAGTCATGTAACCAGACCCAACAAGGTTTTATTATGCTCCAGCGGAACACAGGGGTATAAATGCACTGACAAGAGCTGAGTCGAATAAATCAAATACTTGTCTTATGTTTTGAAGCAATAAATGCTGCACAATGGATATAACTAAGAATAATAACTGGTACCTTAGGTTACACAGCTTAAGTAACTGTCACAGAGTTATTTTATCTTAATTGTTACAATTATTAACCATTTTTCTGTTTTCACCTTTAGTCCTCTCCTGCTGTTGGTGGTAGCACTGAGTTGTGGAGGCCTCTGTACAGCCTGAATCTGCTGCCTCCATCGCATGGTGTGAGGAACGTGTTGCTGCTCTCTGATGGACATGTGCAGAACCAGCCTCAGACCCTGCAGCTGGTTCGAGAAAATGTCCGCCACACTCGGCTCTTCACCTGCGGCCTCAGGTCTGCACTCAGCGGCACACACATGCAGAAATATGCCTACCCTTCACAGTCAGCGAAATGAATGAACTCCTTACTTTAAGAATTCGTATCAGCCCCGTAGTGACACCATTTATGGCATACGCACTTAAGGTCTGCATGCCTGTATCTCATAATGTGTTTGTGTGCAGCCCAACAGCTAATCGGCACATGCTGAGAGCTTTGGCTCAGGCAGGTGGGGGAGCATATGAGTTTTTTGACACAAAGACAAAGCATACCTGGACTGAGAAGGTGAGTTCTTCTTGATGATGTCAGGGATCTTGTAACTGTTCTAATGTGTAGCGTGAGTGTGACATCTGGTTGAATTTTTGTTGTAGGTGAATTCTCAAGTGAAGTGTATGGCATCTCCAGGCTGTAGCTCAGTGGCAGTGAAGTGGCAGCAGTTCAACCCTACAGCACCCCCTCCTGTGCAAGCCCCCTCCCAACTACATGCTCTCTTCAGCGACTGTCACACTCTGGTCTACGGCTTTGTTACGCACTGCACTCAGGTACATCACACAGGTACATTCATACTGATACACCAGAGCTCTGTGGCCTGCAGTCTATGAATGATGTATCTTTGACGTTTGTTTATTTAGGCTACACTTTTCGGGGACCTGAGTGGGCAGGAACTTAAGACAATGGTTTCCACTACAGAATTACAGAAGACTAAAGGAACAGTAAGATTTGGACCTGACAATATTGCTGCATAATGTAATATTTATCCTGTAATATATAATAAAATGTTGTTTTGTTTTGAAATTGCTGCATTGTTTTGTGTGTTCCTGTACTCTAGTTCCTTCACAAACTGACAGCAAGAGCGATCATCAGAGACTATGAGGATGGCAGTCTTGGATATAGTGAAGCAGAACATGAAGTATGGGCTGTATAGTTCTAGAAAAGTTTCACATATGCATGTTTGTTTTGCTTCCTGAACTAATTGGAACTATGAACAACATTATGGAGAAGTTTATTACACTAATAGCTGTATTGTACTGCCATTTTCAGGGGAAGAAAGCTGAGTTGAAGTCCTACATCATTGAGCTTAGCAAAGAGTTCTCCATCCTGTCTCAGTTCACCAGCTTTGTCGCCATTGAAGAAAGGGTATGATCACTGCTCACTGAAAGATTGTGTTCATTTGTCAAGCAGAAACAAAGCAACCTCCTCCTTTTTATGCCTCCTTTTTAAGGGGTACTAGGGGTACCAAGGACGTAACAAATGAACATGTGTAGTGGAACGGAAGGATGGACACAAACAACTGTAGCTGTGGTTGAAGTCAAAACTTTTTTGGCTTTTTGCTTTTTTTTATTTTATTTTATTTTTTTTTTTACACGTAGAATTAATGTAAACAATGATGTAGTATAACACTGACTCTGAGTATAGGAGCTCACTCTAGGCAAAGGTGGACAAAGGACAGTGCCAAAGAAAAGAAAGTAATAAAAACAGCTACTGTCCAAACAACAAGACAGCTACTGTGTTGGTGTATAGCCGCACCCCAAACTTGCCTGTCCAAGAAAAAGAGTGAGTAAAGGTGCAAGAAAATAACAACAAATACTGAGCAGATACTGGTTACATATCTTTAAAAACTAAGAAAGTAACCGGACTAAAACTGCTCACAGCCACCAGTCTCAAACACACTAAACGCTCTCTCCATAACTCTGCTCCGATTAGTCCACAAAAATTTAACCCATCTACACTCACAAAAAAATCCGATAAAGAACAAACTATAGCCTTAGGGACTGAACTGGAGTTATCACCTCCAACAGGCATGCTTCTGGAATGTAAGCCCTTGTCAACATGACGCGGTCAAATGCTTTTCTTACGCTCAGGAGTCTCAATAATGTAATCCGCATCACTATCACAAAATGACAGAGCTGAACAAACTTCCTGAGCATTTCCCTCCAAATTCTCTCTAAACGAAGGAACTAGTGAAATATACTTAAATCAAATGTGGTGGTGTGTAAAAAACAAAAGAAAAGTGAGGGGAGAGCAGCTCATAATGAGGCAGAGTAGCTCTTACCTCAGGCTCTTGTTCCAAAAACAGAGCTGAACCAGGCACAACACTTCCAGTTGTCATATCCACCACAGGACTTACAGCCAACACACCCACCTCTACTAACTGGTCCACAACAAGTTTGCAGCCTCTTGTTCAAACTTTCAAGTTTCACGTTACATGGTGCAGCAGTTACATTTAGATTTAACAGCAACACCATTTAAGACAAAACACAAAAATTCAAAGAGGAACCTGGCAAACAGGAAGTCTCATCAACTCTACAAGGTCTCTCCTTCATTGATACTCCTCATGTATGTTAACATGCCTCCTACTTTAACTGAGAACAGTCTTTGCTCTTTGGATCTTCTCTTCTTTAGCTCCATCTCTCCTTCTTGACAATGCGTGGAGGTCAGCGCATAGCTCGCCCTCCCCCTGCCCTGTGCACGAACAGAGTAGCACGAGTAGAATGCCCCCTGTTATTGATTGGCTGGAACAGTGTTGTGTGGTTTGGTCTGAGGCACTTTGGTCATTTCCCATTTACGGAGTCAGTACTGAATTAAAATCACATACTGTGCCTGTAACAGAAGAGCCAAACCTGCTGGTTTATTATTCCTAAAATGCAGCCAATACAAAGTGATGCATGCAAAGGACATGTTAATTAATGTAGACATTTTTGTCAGGCACATGTGGCAAGCAGAAGCTCACACAAACTTTACTTTCAATGTTTTTGCTATTTCAGAGCGTGTGAAAAGATTAGAGAAGTGTGAAGATCACTTGGTTCGGCATTGCCCAAAAAATGAACCCTCACTGCTGGGCCTGGGCATTATAATGCAGAGTTTTGTTTCCTTGGGTCTACATCTGGTTAAACCTTTAAATGGCCAGGACCTTTTTTATTACACACTGCTACTACCTACAAATAGTAAAACAGCTAGTTTGCTTTGTAGTCCATATAGTTACTCATTAAGTACTTAGAATTTAATAAGGCCTACATTTTAAAAGGGTTAAGGAGCCTCTTTTCTCTCTCTGCATCTCTGTGTAGGACCAGGAACAGCCTGCTTCTGGAATCACTGATGTCCCAAAGCTAATTGCAGAGGAAGATGTGGATATTCTGCCGTACATGGACTGGACTAAAGAGGAACAGATATGTCTGGAGGATGAGGTATGTGTGTTCATAGACAGATTATATTACCAAATCCAGCTGTGTTTTAACTTTTATATGGAGCTTTAATTAGCTTTGATCACTTATTTTTTCATTTTCTCACAGGTTTACAAATGGTCTTTGAAATGTGCTTTTGAGGAAGAGGAGGGTGATTTAGAAGGATTTCTCCAAACTTCTTGTCTTGATTCTGCTGAGAGCTTAGTATACGATGATGTCACTCTTTGTTCACCAAAGGTAGCAGGTGCCATGTTTGGGGGGGCAGGTTTTTATGCAGAAGCTGGGTCAGGGTTTGGTTGGGAACATAAGAAAAAGAAAAAGAGTAAAAGGTTATCCAAAACAAGCCAGCCACCCAAAGGCCCTGCTTATCTCAAAGACGTTACAGAATCTAGCACCTCCTCTGTAACCCTGCCCATGGCTAAAATGTCTTCTGAATTTCACCCTTTTTCTGCTACCACAGTGTGTGACAGTGTGTCCATTCCTCGTTCCGTCCAGTACATCACAGATGTGCCTCAGCAGTCCATTAAGTCTCGAGCTGTTGAACGTACTCTGGCAGAGAAACTAGTTCGTCGTGTTGATACAACTTATGTTGGAGCCTCCTTCCGTTCTGCTAAGCCTTCCCTTACAACTAAATTCACATGCATGACACCTTTGAAGGATGATGTGCAGTCTTCTTTTCCCACAGTATTTGCTGGTCGTTCCATCACGCCTGCATCTGACATTTCCTCTCCATTTGTCTTCCAATCAGTTCATGGTCTTCCTGGTGCTGCTCTTTCTCAGGGTCTTTTCTCAAATTCTGCTCCTCCTTGCCCTCCTTTTTTACCTGCTCCCCCACCTGTTCCTCCTCCTGCTTTTCCTTCTCCTCAAGCTGTTCCCTCTTTCATCCCTACTAATTTCGCTTCCCTTTCCCCTTCTCTCGTTGGTGCTGCTCCTCCTACTCCTGCTTATCGTCGGTTTTCAAGTTCAAGAATACGGNACTCCTGCTTATCGTCGGTTTTCAAGTTCAAGAATACGGTCTTTACCCTCAACTGCTGAATGGGAACCAGCTGTTCCTCCCCCTCCCCTCCCTTCTCGCTCTCCTTGCCCTCCTCCCCCTCCTCCCCCTCCTCGCCCACCCATAGAAACAGTTGTACATGATAGTCCTCAGTCTCCTCTTCCTCAGCCTACATTTACTGCACATCATTCCCGTGATTCCCGGGGAGAAGAAGAAGTGTTGCCTGTTGAAGATCTTCAAGGTGCGCTTGAGTCATCAATTTCTTTAAAAGAAGACAAATATGAATTTTTCATAGAGAGGAGCCACGAAGCAGGTAAGGAATAAATCACCAATTTCTCAAGTTCTTTTTAGCGTCATAGTTTAACTCCTCACTGTAAATGATATGTCTCCAATACTATTCTTCCTTTTTGTGTCCTCTCATCTAGCTAGAAAAGCTAGCCCTTTTTTTCGCTCACTCATGCGTAAGGCTAGGCGCAGGGAAGTGAGGTCCTGCTTTTTTACCTCCCTGTCTTGTGAAACTGAAAACCTGCAGGATTCTGTAAAGGATAACCTAGTGGAGACGGACAGTATGAATGAGCTATACAGACGTCCTGATAGAATCAATTGGGAGGAGATATTTGATCTTCAGCATCAGGTATATAAATGACTGTGTGCTTCACACATGTATTTCTGCCACTCATGGTTAGATACAGGGCCCTCCATAAGTACTATGAATGTAAAGTTACAGACAAACACACAAACATGGGGCAGAATGTTGGCCCTTTATTTTTGTTGTGTGGGTATGTGTTTAAAGGGGACCCATTATGCTCATTTTCAATGTTAATAATTTTATTTTTAAACAATAAAAATACAATTATTTGGAGCCCAGTGTGCTCTGACTAGTTAGCTTGTCCGCTCTGTTCTGATTGATCAAGCCCCAGAGCACCCACACCGCTGTAGCTAGACTGAAGCAGGACATTTGAGCTTTTTTTTTTTAGCTCTCTGTGCATTGTACGAGGGCGTGCCAAACTTGCTGGTAGGCAGACAATAAGTGTTGTGGTACAAGATGACATTATCTTGTAACAGATGGAGAGGCTGGAATTCCAACAAGGCGTTTCAGGCTGCTGAGAAAAGTGGTTTTTGAGAAAGAGAGTTTCTTCCTCTGGCAGATTTTTACATGGGCAAAAGCTACATAACATACTAAATGAAAGAGAAAAGGCAGAAAACCATAACGGGTCTCCCTTACACTCCTCAGCTTTTCTTTATGCCAACTAATTTTAACAACCAATAATATACAAGAGTCTTTCTCAGGCTTTTGAACTGAGAGCATCTAACGACAGTGCAAGATAAAATCCTAATATCGGTGCTTACATAAAACAGCATATGCCCCAAAAATATTAATGGATAAAAATGTTTCTTAATATTCAGTCCAGAGAATAAAATGTGATTACTTCTTTGCTGGACACAGGATGGCTATTGGGAATGTACAGGGACCCTGAGTAGGTTCCTCGGCCTGGATGTGGATTTCTTTGCCAACGTCTTCCTGAAAGAGAAAGGCATCTGTTCCCTGGGTAAACACGGTTGCTGTTAGCTTTTATTTCCACTGTTCAGTTGTATTAACTGGAGTGCTACACTAGCTAAGGTATTTCTAGGAAATTAAATAAAGTTAGACAGGTGGTTCCTAACCCTGATCCTGGAGTAGCCCCGTCTTGTTTTGTCTCTTCTTGAGTTTAAGTGGGTGTTTTAGAGTAAGGGGGGGAGAATGTCCAGGACAGGAGGTACTCAAGGCCAAGTGCTGGGAACCTGTAAGTATGAGACTATGGATAGTATGTTGCAGCCTGTCTTCATCTGCTGTTGCTTCATCATAGTGTCAATTACAGATCTGATTTAGGACAGTCAGGGTTTCCTGAACCATGCATCAGTAGAGACACTTTTGGTTCCCTAAAGAATCATGTTTAAAGAAGGTTTAAAGAAGCGTCACATAATGTAAAGGTTTAATACTGATTTAAAGTTTCTTCCAGTAGTAAATCTAACCTTTAAAAAGGTTCTTCACATGCGCACATCCCATTTACAAAATGCTTCTCTAAAGGACCATTTACTGAAAGATTTTTAGATTCTTTAGGGAACCGAAAGGCATTAAACAGACTCTTTTTGGTCACTTAGAGTGTCATATTAAAATATATACATTTGTATGTATTACTACAATGGCTTATATGTGATAATATTTACGTGACATACAAATTAAGACCTAATGACGGAGAATTCTCTTTTGTCTATGAAGTGAGTTATATGCATGCGAAGTGACACTGTAGAATTGCTTGGCAGCGCGACAAGATGAAGCTATTGTGTCATTTTAACAACGCAGAATCAGTTAAATCCCTCTGAATGTTTTCTCTGTTAGGTGTAAAGGCTCATACTGACATCCTGAGGCTGGTGGCTACACTGCTGGTGCTGCAGCTGATGCGAGTGATGAAGATGACTGAGAAAGAGCTGTTCCAGTCTCTCTTCCGGCTCACTGACTCTCCTGAGCCCAGGTACAAAGCCTTGTTTGCTCCACTGTTTTTCTGCACGCTGTATTTGTACTGCCATGTTTTAC
>JAVGWN010003560.1:0-10222 GCA_034552555.1 Semaprochilodus insignis | reverse complement strand
ACCTCCTGCTGGGGGATCTCGGCCGGGCGGGCGCCGTGGTAACTTGGCTGCCGGAGCGTCGGGCCGACAGCGACCGCTCCGAGCTGCTCCCCTCTGACCCCGCCTCCGCCTACACCGTCCTGGCCACCTTCCCCTCCAGGCAGGCGGCGCAGGGGGCCCTCATTTGCCACACCTTCGCCCTCGGCCCGGCCCCCTTCAGACTCGCCCCCAGCAAGAGACACTGCGAGCAGCCCAGCCTGGAGAGGGCCAGCTCCCAATGAGACTCCTTGCTCTGTCTGCCCCCCCACCACCGCCAGAAACAAAATACGCCCAACCCTACTGCGCCCCAGCACCAGCACCCCTCCCTCCTTCTCCTCCCTCACCTCTCCGTTTTCCTTCTTTCTCCTCTTTCTGCTCCTCTCTGCCAAAAACAGAGCACATGTTTCCTCACCTCCAGTCCCCGAGTTATAAACACAGACAAGAACTTGAAACTAGAGACATGAAGTTTCACGTACATATGATGATTGACTGGAACATATCAAAGGGGCAGCCTGTCCTTTTTTTTTCCCCTCCCTCCTTTTTCTTTTTTATTTCCCTTTTTTGATTCATAAAATCTGCTCTGAAATTACAGTCTCTTCTTTTTCTCGCCCATCCAAAGGCACACACTTCCTCCCTCCCCATAGCAGCCGTTTACCCCCCCAACCGCCCAGTGTGGACAAATCACGGGGTACACGATGGGTCTCATGTTGTGCCTTCGATCAGAGGTTGGCTTCGTTTTTCTCTGTGGGGCGAAAAAAAAAAAAAAAGAAAAACGAAGACACCTCAGTGTCTCCTGTAAAAAAGAAAAAGTAGAAAAAAAAAAGACCCGCTCATTTTGTTTTGTAAATAATTTATACAGTAGATTAATAATTCAGTTGATTCCCTTCCCTCTGTGAAAGTTGGGAATAGGCACAGGTGAGAGCAAGATTTCCTTTTGCTTGTTTTTTTTTTTCCCTCCTTGTTTTGTCGTTTTTAACTTAAGACATCGCCAAAATAAAGCCCCATCCTCTTTGCTCACACCCTGACATTTTTATAATACTCCTCAGTTGGAACGATCATCCTCTGATCATCCTCTACCCTCCATTTCTCTTCCCTCCTCACACATGGAAAACCATGTCCAATCTTTTGATTTTCAAAGTCTTTTAAAAATAATTAAAAAAAAAATTCTATGCCTACTGGGTCACTGGAAAAAACACAGTTTGCACATTTATACAAGTCTATATATATATATAAATATATTTTTTTCCTTTTATTTCTCAAAGAAAAATGTGTGGATTCTGAACGGCTGTTCAATGTTTACTGGTGCAAGTCATTTTTATTTCAGTTTGAAAACCAATAAATGTTTACACCAAATGACGTACCTTTCCAGCAGTGACATCTCTGTGCCATAAAGAAAAAATGAAAATGTTTTTAACCTGCCCCGAGATCTGCCGCTCTCCGTCTTCGCCACCGGCGAGCTGTTGTCTCCACGTCTCTATTAGAGCATATTCATCAACGAAACAGGCTGTCGACTTTGTTAGAACGAGTGCCTGGTCCTGTACTCCTCACCCTGCCCCTATCTGACGCTCTACTGGGTGCTATTCATCTCAATTTTCCCTTTTATTGGCCCATTTGTCTGCTACATTAACCTCCCTCCAACCTCATCTCTGCAAAATGGCCTACAGTTCGTCTAGATTTTTCTTTTCTGCCCCCCCCTCCCTGTTTTCCTTCGCCATCGCTGCTTCGCCCCTCCTTTCCTTAATAGCGTCAAAGCAATTTAGTGAAGGAGAGAGGAATCTTTTTCACGTTTCCACATGGAGCCTGAGGGAATTTGTGCGGCTGGAACACTTCTCTAAAAAACGAAGCATCCGTCTTTTCCAGCGCAGGAACGGGAAGCGGCTCCTTTGCGGCATCGTTGACCAGATTATTAACGGGTAATTAATCCAGACATCTGGATGACCCCCGACCTCTCTGAGCCACCCAGGTGACGGATAATCCGTCTTATTAAACATATTCCTTATAACATATTCCTTATAGGATATACCAGGGAAAACTCCACAAAGGACTCGCTGATCGCTAACTGGCTGATCGCCACAAATACAGCACCCACCATAGAACACGTCTAATTCCATCTGTCACACCAACGCTGTTCTCCTACCTTGTCCGCATGTTATTGATCCTCTCAATGGGAGTTTTTGAAATAAGCCACTGAGCCTGTGCTGTGGTGGGCTGCACTTGTCAGCTGACTATGTTAGCATTAGCGTATCCCAGCATGGGACCACAGAACAATTCTATTTCTCATCTTTGTGTCACTTCAACACCAGACATATTTGAATATGTGATCTAAGATACAACCCTTTATCCTTAAACCATTGGTTCGCTGGAACTGGCCCTGTACTTGAGTGGGAGGCACTGTATGCTTGCGTTAGCTTAGCCTAGCAGGCTATGACTTAAAACACAACAGAACAAGACTCCAACACACATCGGTCGCCTTTACTCTCACTGTTAAAAGTTTTGATGTCTAATCGAACCTGTACCGGGGGTGTTTGGATTTCTTTAGCTATGCTAGCTAAGTTAGCTTGGAGATAGGAGCGTGCTAGCTTTAGCTACCCTTGCACCCATAACAGAATGGTGTCTGTGGAAAAGCCACTGGAATGGTTACCCTCTGTGCTTGGAACCATTCAGCCCTGCAGTGGAAAAGAGGCCATAGAGTGTCCGAAACCACATAAGCATGTCTATTTGAGATGGACACAGCATGGACACAATTTCAGGCTAATTAGCGGTTTGGATGATGCCAGTTGGACAGCATCATTTCTCATTAGCTCTGTAGTTTCTCCAGTATCAGGAAGGCTGGGGATAAAGTTAATTTGGGGCAAGTACCTTTAAGCACAAACTGGGTGGTCCAAACTTCCAGTTAATGCAGTCAATTTAATTTCCAACACACATGGTGACCTAAGCTGTGACCTTTCGGTGCATCCAGTGTTCTTTCAATTAGCAGTGATGGCTGGTGGTCAAGTTTTGGTATTAAGGACACTGACACTGGTGAAATACGTGGGGGGTGGGGGTACTGCTGGGGGTGCTCTGCAGCAGATCGGTTCACAAGTGCCAAAACACATAAATCTGAAAACTGAACCAGCGTTTCCAGGAGTTTGGTGGAACGAGTGACTGATTGCTTTTTTTCTCAAAATGAAGACAGAAGAGGAGCTGATGAGTAAGGTCTCAGTTAGACTAGAAAAGAGTATTTCCAGAGGGAGAACTGTTAAACCCAACACTTTACTGCCATTTAAACATCAGTGCCGCTAGGGCAAGTTGAGCAGCTGGCCAGCGATGGATAAGCAAGCCAACCTCCTGAGTAGCAGAGGGTATTTCGTACACTCCTTATCTGACTAAGCCTTTGTAAAATAGTCCCCAGGTGGAATTCATATCAGTTGTGTAAAGGTTAATAAGCATAAAGGAAATTTTGGAAACACAGAATACGTTTCCGGTGTTGGACGAAGGTCCTGCCGTCATCTCTACTGGCCTCAACCAGACCATAGCACCATCTAATGGACTGAAAAAGCAATTGTTTCCGTCATTCCAGTTCCAAAAAAATATTTATTTGTATTTGTTATGTGTATATAAAGAAATATAAATTGCCATGCAGAATATCGCGATAATCGGCTGCATTGATTTATCCCCCAACCCTAGTTCATCTTGAGCTCATCTTGTGACCTAGCACATTAAAATGCTGAACCAGATAAGAGGTGCTTTACTTAGTCAAAAGTTTAGAGACGGCTCATAGCAGGTTCTTCTTATGTTTATCTTAAAGCTTCACTGTAGAATAAAAGTGAAGCCATTAAACTATAAAATATCACTCATGGAGTTATACAGTCCACCTTAAACACCTCCAAAATGGACCTTTACAGGAGGATGAACCAGCTTTCTTAACCTGCCGTGGAGGCTGATAGAACAAGGTTTATTTCTAAGCAGTTTTGGAGCAATTCTATTGGTCGGTCCATCATGAATATTCACTAAACTGAAAGGAGAACTAGAGCTTTTACACTGTGCAGGAAAAGAGATCAAAATTACACCACTAAATATATATTAGAGGTGGAGATATGGAGAAATATAATACTGTGGTATATCAAGAGTATATGTGGTATATCAGGGTATGTACTGTTTCAGACTCTCATCAATTGGAGCTGTTAAGTGTAAGACTGTAGAGTCTTTAAGATCACCAACAACATCCATTTAGATGGATGTGTCCAAACTTTTGACTGGTAGTGTATTGATTGTTGTATCTCTGAACATATGCCTTACTGTAGCTAGGAATTAGGGCCTGGCCTAAACAGAGTACCAGGTTTTGTTCCAGTGGTGGTAGTTTAGCTTGTGGTCCTCCATTGGTCAGAACACTGACAGGCATCTTATTGCCACAGCTCCTCACATTTCAAAGCCGCATGTAAGCAAATGAATTGATTACTGGTCCGTTAAATCACATGACTAATTAACTATGGGAATACTTGTGTTTCCGGAGCTCTAGCCCATTTAAACCTAGCAGAGGCATTCTGCATTCCCACACTACGCCTTTCAGTCAGAGTGCTGTAGTTACGGCGTCACTCAATTGGATTAGGTGTCAACTCCTCACCCTCTGCCATCACGATGCTCCCACATGGCCACTGTCACCGCTCCTATGAATTTCCAATTAAACCCCAAGGGTGCCATATTACCGAAACTTAATGGATGGCTATTATTTGACGGTAATATTCTCTGACCTGCGGTGACACCGCCAACATTTAGAGTCAGATTAATAAGACGTCCCGTGCCTAATGGCAAGAAAGAGCGGGGTAGATCAATTTCGGTGAACTCTGCGACTCGGTGGGAGGACATAACTTACCTCAACTGGCGTCCCGACTGGCTCCCCACCCTTTCTGCCCATCACGACGTGGGAAGCAGGAAGGAGATGATGATTCATCAGGCTCTTGTGGCATAACTAGTCGTTAAGCTTTCAAACCCGTCACGGTGGCTGACAGAAATGCATAGCAATGCTTCTTATATAAACATATGCTTCATATCAGGAGCGGACTCTGAGAAAATGAGCTGATTTTTCCCAAATCCTGCTTATTTCAGCATCACAATGTAAGCAAACTCATTCAGAGTGGGTTTGGTGTGAGATGGTTCTGATGTTCTTTAAAGTGGTGGTGATGGGAACCTGGGGTCTTCATGTCTACAACACACATATAGACATGAACCTACACGTGTTTTGTGAGTTTTATTAGGAAGGTTGATGATGGGAAAACGGTGGAAAATCCAAATCAAGTTTAAAACATGAGCTTACCTGTGACTGAAACATACCTAATAGCGTGTACCAGCACCAATAACAGCTGTGATTGGATTTGGCATGTACTGGACAATTTTCTGAATGTAGGCCACATCAATGTTCAGACACTCTTACATCAAAGAATTGTGCAGTTGGGTCAGATTTGGTGGATGCCTTCCCTGGCACAATTCTGAGGAGAATTCCCTGTAGACTGGGATTTTAGCCACTGCTGGTAGACCTGTATGACCGTATGCTTCCATACACCTGCAGATTCAGCTACTTCCTTCACACTATGGTCTTTGGCACGTCCAAATGCAGTCACTCCTTTTAGCCAATCATTAACATCTGCTTTGGAGCCATTTTCCACACATGGAACGAGACATTCACTACACTGTAGCACCTCTTCCCAATCTATGGATCCCATCACTCACACCCCGCAGGGAATTATAGCCTTCTGCCACATTGCAGTCTTTGGTGACGTTGACGTGGTGTTAAGGACAGTCGTCATAACGGTCTGTGTGCATGTGGTCCTGCGTGGTGCAGCCGTCTGCCAGTGGTGCTGGCACTAACAAGATGACTCATGGAGGACATCACTGCTCGCTGAATGTCTTCAGTCGTGGCTGTTGGGTCAGTCAGGTACAGCAATATGGTCCGTCCTGGCTTACGTCAAATGCGTGGCCGACCGTGAAACCTGAATCATTTGCATGTCTCAGATTGTCAAACCTACCCACCAAGTTTCATTCCTGTTGTTTGATTCCTTCTGGGTGCAGCTATTTGTGCAACTATTCTTTTGATGATGATTATATATAATATTAAGTTTTTGAATGTAACAGAATTTGTTATGCACTCCTTTTTGTTTTTTTAACATCTTTTTTTCTAATTGGGTTTGTAGATAAACCTTTTAATTCAAATGAGCCTTCAGATCCACGTCTGTCTAATAGAGTGTGCATTGTCCTGAACTTCAGGAAGGAGAATTCAATAGTCACTTGTGACCACTGACCTTAGGATGTTCCAAGAAGCAAACCAGATTTTTTCATTTCATTATGGGTCCAGTGTTCCTCACCGAACGGGCCATGTGACGTTAATTAGCAGGACTCAAATAGACTTTGCTTTAAGAGCTCCTCAGCTCAGTCTTTTGAAGCATCATAACTGTAATTTGGTTTCGACCCATTATGGACCCTACTGCCTACTGCATCGTCCTCAACGTCTCCACGCTAGTGTGAAAGAGCTTTGCTGCCCCCAGCTGGTAGGCAGGTCATCACACTTGAGTTATCCCACAAGACACTGGCGTTTTTGGGAACTTGGCATGTTATTTTATGTTGTGAAGTGACAATTCTAGGATTTTTAGCTCCATAATGGGTCTAGCTCCTGTTCATAATTAACTCATAATATCTCTGAACACCTTTGTTTTAAAGAGAACACTTTATCAACCATCAACCACACCACTTCTAGAGCTCGTTCTGTATAATATTCACTCGCTGTCCACTCTATCAGACACTCGTACCTTGCTTCTCCACCTTGTAGATGTACAGTCAGAGACGATGTACGTATGTATGTATGTATGTGTATAGTTGCAAACAATGGGAAGAATGTACTTGAATGTAATATACCATATAGTAATATAAAATATATAATAATGTAATATAGATGAGCAGAATAATATATATATGTATATTACTTTCAGGTATATAGATGCACTTACTATCTATCCATAATCTATAATTATACACTGTATCTATAAATCTATAAGTATACACTTTAATTATAATTATATGCTAAACTAAACACTGAATATATGTAAATATAATTATAATATATAAATATGTAGTAATAATAATAATAATAATAATAATACACATATATGTGTATTATAATTAGTAACAGTGTTACTGTAAGATTTTAATGAATATATTTCATAGACAGGTTCAATGTCAGTGAGGTGGGATCGTCACAAAATCACCATATTAAAAGTGGAAACAGATATTTTAAGTGTTTTTGTGATCATTTCAATGCTAATATTAATAATTATGTTTAATTTAAAATACAAATCAATTAAAAACAGCAACAGTAACTTTGTTGCTTTTGAAAAGGTAATAGGACATACTCTGATCTCTGTTCATGGAAAGTGCCATTTAAGCTACAAGCAAATATTGTGGACTAATAAGACACTCGTTTTCAATGCAGTCACTATCTGGACAGAGCAGATATTAATAACAGTAGACGGCCATGTACCAAGCGCACGTGAAGCATGCTTTCAAACCCAGTCAAATACTTACCCGGCTTAACATGCCTTAATGCATCCTTGTATGCCTGGAATATCTGAAATCTCCCAGCATACCAGGTTTAAGACTTGAGTGCCATATGCAGAAACAATGCTTGCTTGGGGGAAGCCGTGGCCTGGAGGTCAGGGAACCAGTCTTGTGACCGAAGGAGGGTCGCCGGTTCGATTCCCTGAGTAAGTAATGACTGAAGTGCCCTTGAGCAAGGCACCTAACCCCCAACTGCCCCCTGGACGCCATGGATGGGGTGCTCACTGCCCACTAGTGTGCGTGTTTGGGGGTGTTTCACTTCACGGATAGGTTAAATGTAGAAGACAAATTCCTCTGTGTGCAGCACAAATGGCACAATATAGCCTAAAAACTCTCTACTCACCTAAAGTATTCACTGATGAATATTTATGATTTATTATGATTCATAGATTAAAGAAATACAAGCCTTCCCTGTCTGCTGTTCCAACTGCACACTGAAAGCTTTACTGACCGATAATGTAAGGCTTGCTATGTAGACAGTGCGGCACAGCACCTTAATAATTCTGATTTACTCTGTGGATGATCAACTCTGTGGATTCAGCTGAGGACAGTTTTTCTGTTTCGATGGCTCGTACACGCCCCCTGGAGGTGCACATGCAGTGTTACAATCACCATATACATATCTTTCAGCTCTAGGTTCTTCAGAAAGAGTGTCAGCCTTAAAACCCCCAGAATGGTGCAATAGAGCTTTGCATTGACACTATGACCATGAAAACAATGCTCTTGATCACGCTCCTGAACAGACACGCCTTCTTCGGCCCTGGAATCACAAATGGACCCCTGCAAGGGGTCATGACGATGATCGGACAGTGTAATGCATAACGCTTGCAAATGTTGCTGATTGCACGCCCAGCACTGTGCCGCACTTCATTGGTTTGCAATAGGAACAACCTCGGAACGTTTTGATCACCTGGAGAAGTCACCACCAGATGTGAGAAAGTGATACTGAAAGTAGAGAGGGTGATTTTACCCTACTTGGTTCTCCTGCGCTAGAACCGTGAAACTTGTTTCAGGTGGAACTGCAGTTGCTAACAGGTTAGCATGAACCTAACAGAACATAAAATAGTGTGTGTGATATTACAGTCGTTTCATAAACTGTGAGCCAGGTACAGTCATACAGTCACAAGGATTTCACAGCTGGTATCATTACATAACAGTGTTTGATTACAAGCCTCAATAGCCACTAGCATGATGCTAATTTCAACTATGGGAATTAGTAGTGCATTAAGTGCCAACTAACAGTATTGTATAACCTCATGTAAAGCCAGTTCTAGCTCAAACATAGAATCTAGCTTAGCATTCAAACATAATGTCTACAATCTATAGAGGAAGGTTAGACTGTTTTTGTCTCAACAGGACTCTTTTCAGGAGGCCTTTTGGTTTTAGGCCTGTTCCTGAGCTATGACGTCACCCAGCACTGCATGATAGTTACTCTCCCAGATCTTGTAGCATTTGAAACAGACACTGAGACCTGAAGTCAGTTCAGATCAATTCCAATTTATTTTATATTACTTTTTAGAAAAGTTGCATTAAAGCAGTTTTACAGAAGATCCGGGTCCTAGCCCCCAGTGAGCAAGCCAAAGGCGACAGTGGCAAGGAAAAACTCCCTCTGAGCAAGAGGAAGAAACCTTGAGAGGAACCAAGACTCAAAAGGGGAACCCATCCTCCTCTGGTCGACACCGGATAGCAAAACAATAATACAAGAGCAATAAAAAGAAAAAAGGAAAGATTGAGAGTCAATCTATCTAGAGAACAAAGGGTAGACTACCTTTGTCTCAGCAAGCCTCAAGGGATTATTCTGCCCTTTTTTCTCGAAGGCCTGTTCCCAATATATTCCAGAATATTATGACACAAGATCCCCAAGGTTATTCTTATTTCTTTCCCTGATGTAACATTCCAGGCAAGAATTCACTCACTAGAAAACAAAAGGCAGACTACCTCTGTCTTAGCCAGCCTAAAGGGATTATTCTTTCGCTGGGAGGAATATTCCTTATATTTTCTAGAATATTTTGATGTGAAGTCTCCCATTACCCACTTGTTACCCATGTGTTCACACACATATTCTGCCCTTTTTGCTAGGAGGCCTGTTCCTAAACTATTCGAGATTATTATGATGCAAGATCTCCCAAATACTCCTAATTTCTTTTCCAGATGTTCCAATTATTATCATTAATATTAAAATAATTAACATATATTAATATATATTATATATATTATATTATATATTATATATTATATATATTCATATTTCCAAGTATTCATATCTAGACAACAAACTGTAGACTACCTTTGTCTCAGCAAACCTCAAGGGATTATTCTGCCCTTTTCGCTGGGAGGCATGTTCCTTATATTCTCTAGAATATTTTGATGCAAAGTCTCCCATTACCTCCTTGTTACATTTCCAGATGTTGCAACTTTCAGAGCAGGTATGTAGAAGCTGGAGAACAATGGGTAACCTATCTTTATCTCAGCAGGCCTCAAGGGATTATTCTGCCCTTTTTGCTGGGAGGCCTGTTCCTAATATTTTCTAGAATATTTTCCTGCAGAGACTCCCATTACCTCCTTGTTACATTTCCAGATGTTACAACATTCAGAGCCGGAATCTAGAAGCTAGAAGACA
>JAVGWN010003559.1:0-10222 GCA_034552555.1 Semaprochilodus insignis | reverse complement strand
CATACGGACCGTTAAACCAGAGATGCGGATTCTAAGGTGCCTGCTGGTAGGTGAATAGAGGGTCAAGTTTACCCGTGCAGACTGCCGGCTGTTTGATTGGCCTCATCGCTGACAGATCCACCATCACTGCAGTGATCCAACAGACAAATACGCCTCCGTCCACGTCGTCGTCCTCCTCCTCCTCCTCAAAGATGGTATCTATGGTAACTGCCGAGTTGCTGGAGCACAGTTATTTTCAGATTTGATTAATCAGAACAAATGAAAGTATGTATTACAATTCCTCTGTTTCTGTTCCCTCCCGTTTCCTCAGGAGGTCAACTTGACTCCTCTTCAAGGTGCATTATGCTTTGTTCTGCTTCGTCTATCAGCTTATAGTAGATACTGTGATCAAGCGTCATGGCTTTGACATGTTGTTGATGGGCAAGGAGCATCACTGAGAGGAAGCCACGCAAACAAACGCTTGAGCTCATCAAAATTCCGTTGGCGGCCTCAGACGCAACGCACAAGCAAATGCTGGGGATATACAGAAAACTGCAGCCCCCTGATTTGGTCAATGTCAGTTTGGCATGCAAAAGGCAAACACTCTCCATTCGTGCTTGCAAACACTTTTCATTCGCGCTCCCCCTCCTGCGAGATCTCAATTCAGAACACATACATTTTCAATCAAGGATTTGACCTTTTTGTTTCTCTTGAACTGAGCCTCAAAAGGGGCCCATTGACACCCCCCCAGCTGCAGCAGCGGCACATTAGCAAATGAAAGGCGCCCATTTCCGAGACATGCTCAAAAAGAGCCCTCTTCTCTAGGAATTAGAAGTCAGGATTCGTTGCCTCCACCTGACAAAGGCAGGGTGGACCGTGTCTCCGTCCACTGGCGGCTCGGTTAAGAGTCCGCTCCCGAGATTTAATTGGAATGCCGGTTCACGTTATTGGGAAACGGCGGGATGGAAAAAACAAGCTTTTGGGATCCGCAGTGCTCCTTTTTCTATTGGCTTTTCTGCTTTGGCCTCTTTCTTCGGGCGACGCAATATTCTGCTCACACGCGTTGGACCCGAAAACAAATGATTGCGCGAGGAACGCGGCCAGCACAAAAGCCACTGTAGATTGATTTAAAGTGAATTGCCTTCATTTCGACGGCAATGCCACGTCGCCCCTCGTAAACAAACTTCTCTTGAGAGAGGAAATGAGAAAATCTTAATCAATCCTGGAGTGCCCATGGTACACATTCACCGGCTTGGATCAGGGGCCTGGAGGAGAAATGAAAGCTCCGGACTAACACTGGGAACATGCTTATGTTTGATTGTATTGTGCTTATTGCCCCTGTCTTGAGGTGACTTGACCTACTTCCAGTGGCAAACCTCCACTACTAGGGCTCTACAGTGATGCTGGTTTCTGCTAGCACCCCTATGGGAGTCTCATAGTATGTTATTGCTGAGCTTGGACTAGTGAAGAAGAACAACTTTTTTTTTGGCCATTGTAGATTAAACAAAAGTCACCTGTGACTGAAACAAACCTAATAGCATGTAGGACCTCCACGAGCACCAATGACAGTTGTGACTGGACGATATCAATGTTCAGCACCTCTTGCATCAAAAAATTGGGCAGTTGGGCCAGATTTGGTGGATGCCGTATGACTGTACGCTTCCATACGCCTGCAGATTCAGCTACTTCCTTCACACTATGGTCTTTGGCACGAACAAATGCAGTCACTCCTTTTAGCCAATCATTAACATCTGCTTTGGAGCCATTTTCCACACATGGAACGAGACATTCACTGCACTGTAGCTCCTCTTCCCAATCTGTGGATCCCGTCACTCACACCCCGCAGGTATTTATAGCACCATCAAACTTGTGCAGCACCATCTGCAGGAGCCTGAAGTTACTACTACCATAAACACGCAAAGTGACTTTTTTTTGTAATAACGACTCCTTCGGTAAAGAGCCTTTACCACTGTTTTCCATTTCTCATAACTATCTGAAACCAGGCTAGACTTCAGCCCATATTGACAATCTAGTGACATATGTAGAACTTACATAACCCCTGAAATGATATGTTTGTTGATGGATAATCTGTAAATGTGTAAGGCAAGGTTGCTTAACCCTGTTCCTGGAAATCTACCAACCTGCAAAGTTTAGCTCCAGCCCTAATCTAACACCCCTGATCCAAGTAATCAAGCCCTTCTTGGGCTTCATGGGACTATATGAGCCAAGTATGTTGGACCTGAACTCCTCAGGGAGGTAGATCTCCAGGACCAGGATTGAGCACCCCTGGTGTAAGGCCTTCGGTCCCAAACAATGGGAGTGCTCCCATATGCCTAGGTACCACCAAGGAATCAGTCTTCACGATGAACACATAACAATATCTAAACATAGACAGGTGAGGTTAGTCTGTTAACCTAAAAGTTACAGACACGTATTTTCCTTATTTCACAGAATCATTTATCCTTCTCTCAAGGCCTGGAACATCCAGAAGGCTTCACCTTTGCCTTCTTCCCACAAAAGGGCAGGAATCTCCTTTTATGTGTGCCAAGCAATAGCGCTGTTACCCTTGCGAATGGAGAAAAGAGCAACACCTTTTGACGATGAGTCAGACCACTGCTCCTTCATTGTTTGTTGAAGGTTCATGCCGTAAATAATACATAGCCCAGCATGTAGCTTCACCACGCTTGACACGAGGTCACAACTGCCAATGAGAGCATTCCTCCGGCTGTAATGAACCAATGAGGTGAAACGAGCCAGGCAGAGCTGCTTCCAGTTTGGCCTGGACCATGCTTTTCTGTTTTCAATTAGCAAATTACAGGAGCCATAAAACATGAAGATAGAATGAATATGACCATATGCGTTGTTATTAAGTGTGGAAAATCCAATTACTGCTGGAAAAAATAAGTGAATAACATGAGTTATTGTGATAATAGACTGATCCAATCAGGTACTAAGCAGTTATACACACATGATCACTTACAGGCTACATAGAAATGCATATAGAATATTATAGAGTGTATATTACACAGTCGAGTCACATTATGACAGCAGCTAGGCGGTCTGGCAGTGACTCAATAAGGTCCTGGTAGGTTGTCGCAGGTATCTGGAGCTATGCTGACTGTAGTGATTCCCACAGCTGCTGGAGGATGTGTTGGGGAGGATCCACAGAGCGAACCCCACAATCGAGGTGGTCCCACAGATGCTCAATTGGGTTCAAGTCCAAGGAATTAGGGAGCCAGGGTAGTGCTTGGAAGTCTTGGTTGAAGTCTTCCAGCCAGTGTCAGACATTCCCAGCCGTGTGTCATGTCACATGGTTTTGCTGGAAGATCCCATCCGCCCCAGGGAGGACAACCAGCATGTATGGGTGTATGTGATCTGCAAGGATAGGTTCATACCCAAATCAGTTGAAAGTGCCTTTCAGATGGATGTATGGGCCCAGAGAATGCCATGAAAACGTGACTTCCTTCATGAGCTATGCTCTTCAGCAGTCAAGGGTAGGAAGTGGTCATAATAATGTGACTTGACAGTATGTGTATATAGAACGTCTTTTTTATGAATCATAGAGTTGAATCATAGAATCATGGGATGAGTGATCCAGAAGTACTAATGATATCCATTATGTATTCGGTACAGTGTACTGTGGCATGATTATCATAACAGTAGCAGCAACAAATCATCATATAGCCAAGTCTAGCCAAGTCTGGTTTTAATCATCACTGTTAAAGCGCTCTTTCTTTCCTTGGCTAATTCCATCTCCCAGATGCAATATTTATGATGTTCTTAGGCCAATTACTGCTGTGCCCCACCACTTCCTCCACCCATTTGGAACTCACTCATCATCCATTAGGAACACAGAGTGTTCATCCCTCAGTAAATTTAGCTGCGAGTTTATCACCACTGACCCCAGTGTAGACAGGACTACCGGGACCCTTCTGCCAGCTGCCTGGAAGGTTTACACAACTACCGGCGCCCACATCCTTATCTTCTCCTGTATTCCTCAAGGGAATTCCAGAGGCGGAAGCACCGATTTGCAAACAGCTCTATAAGCAGTCTCTCCAGTTCCGTCTTGGCCAGTGGACCGTCATGAACCCGCTGTTATGTTCCCCTTCCATTCTCATTAATGCAAAGAAATGACCGAGATTTTCCAGGCCCTCTTTAATCAAACCTTGTGCTTGGAATGGTCAGCCGATTTGACTTCCTCTGCAGCATCTTCAGCTGCGGAGCTACAGGCTCGTGCTTGCTGTTTACATTGCAGTAGTTCATTTGCATGCAGCACTACTGAGGCCATTGCTCATATACTAAGTACTAACTTGAAGTGCCTTCATCAGCATTTCTGCTGGCTGGCTTTTGACCAGTGCCGGCTCCAAAGGAAGGTCAGAGTCCCGGGCACAGTTAGCAGAATACTCATTTAAATGATGTCTTGAGAAATATGGGACAGGTGGCCTCAGTGCGGTTCGGATAGTGACACAGTTCTGTTGCATGGGCCGTGTTCCAGCACGTTGGATTTGAAATGGAGCAATGATAATGAGGTTGAAGTGTTGAATGTCAGCTTTAATTACAGAGTATTTATGCCTGTAGAGGCCCAACTCTTTGGAAATCATTTCCTTTTGTTCACACTACAGTGTTATCACTGAGTCTTAACTACGTTTGTTATGCTTAGTTCTTTCTTGCTAATGCTAACAATCAGTAGCTACACATACATTCTTACTTGGTCTAGGAAACTAACTATCACCCTGGACCACGTTAATCATAGTCAGATTACAACAGTGTTGAATCTTTCTCTATAAATGACCATACTTTAAACCAGCGGCCTGAAGCCAGCCATATCTTTATCTACTGTAGAAAATGCTCTGTCCGACTGAGATGGCGTGGCAGGGGTGCTCACACTGCATGTGAAACGCTACCCGTACTGACGGCTCTATCTACAAACAATTTCCAATTGCAGCATGTTGCACACTGGGTGAATCTCAAATGACTGCCTGCAGCTTACATACTGCACCGCGCTCAACGGACAAAAAAATAGGCTCCTGCAGATGGCACTGCACAAGCTTGACTGGGCTGTAAATCCCTGCGGGGTGTGAGTGACGGGATCCATAGATTGAGAAGAGGTGGTACAGTGCAGTGAATGTCTCGCTCCATGTGTGGAAAATGGCTCCAAAGTAGATGTTAATGATTGGCTAAAAGGAGTGACTGCGTTTGGGCGTGCCAATGAGCGTACAGTCATACGGGTCTACCAGAAGTGGTAAAAATTCCAGTCTACGGGTAATTCTCCTCGGAATTGTGCCAGGGATGGTATCCACCAAATCTGGCCCAACTGTGCAATTATTTGATGCAAGAGATACATCAAGAAACTTGGCAAACCTTTGTTATCCATGCTTGTGGAGGTATTACGCTTCAGTCACAGGTGACTAATTTTTTGTCCAGTGAATTTATGTCTAATAAATAGCTATTTGGGAATCAGCCATGCATGCACAATTCCATACAGGAAAAATGGTGTACTGTTTTGGTGTAGAACTTTATGTTCAGAACTTTTATGAAGCACTAGCTGTGGAAGTAGGAAGGGGGCTAATTGTCCAACTGCACACTCAGAGCTAGTTTAAGCAGAATATCAGATGCACAGACTGATATTGAGGCATTCGTGTGCATGTATCCATGGTTAGCGAGTTCNATTTGCATTGTCATTACAGTACCTCGCTGCTTTTGTTGAAGCAAACCGCAATGAAATGCATTTACATTGATGTCTAATATTTAATATGCATTCACATTAAAGGTTTAGAATAAATGAAAAGTTAATGTTTTAATCCATATGCAACCAGAAGAATCAGAATCAGAATCTCTTTATTTCACCAAGTATGTTACACATACAAGGAATTTGTCTTGGTGAGAGCAACACGTATGACAAGTAACAAAAAAACAAATAACAAAAACACAGAACACAGATTATTTACAGTATTAACCTAAAGGAAAATTACACTAAACAATAAATAGGGTAGAGGATAAATTAAAAAGTAAAAATTACTAAAAGTAATAAAAAGCTGAAGAAGCTGAGAGATGTGAAACAAAGATGTGAAGCATAGATTTCGCTCTATGCTTCTCATCATATTTCCTCAGAGGTGAAGCAGCGTCCAAAGAGTTTTAAAATAGCGGTTCTCAGACATGTCCTTAAGGCCCATCATCCACACTCATGCGGTATTTCCATGTGCTGTTACCTCAAACATCTGCACCATACATTTGGGGTCCATGAGTGGGCAGTTAGGGAACCAGCCTTGTGACCAGAGAGTCACCGGTTCAGTTCCCTGAACTGTCAGTAACGACTGAAGTGCCCTTGAGCAAGGCACCTAAACTGCTCCCCGGGCCCCGTGGATAGGGCTGCCCACTGCTCCGGGCAAGTGTGCTCACTGCCCCCTAGTGTGTGTGTTCACTAGAGTGTGTATATGGGGGTGTTTCATTTCACGGATGGGTTCAATGCGGAAGACAAATAGCAAGCAATGGCTCAAAACCTCTCTGGATCCGAGCAGTTAGGAAGCTGCTGTTAACTATTCTTTAGAAACCATCCTGCTGTGACATCATCCATAAAGACTGAGCGAACCCATTCCACTGGCAGCCATACATGCCTACTGCACCATGTTTCATAGATGAGGTGGTTTGCTTTGGGTCAGGAGCAGTTCCGTTTGCTTTCTGTTTCTCCACACTTTCCTCTTTTCTATCACTCCCACACAGGCTAAGCTTCATTTCACCTGTCCATAAGACTTTGTCACAGGCTTGTAATATGGTTTTTAGTAAGCTGTTACCTGGCCTCTCAGTTCTTGAGGCTTACCTTTGTATGGTAAACTCTAGTGCATGAATTAACAATGCATTAAAACGGCAAATATCCAAAAACTGTAAACAAATACGTGGACAATTCCTTCAAGATAGATAGACATACTGAAATTAAAGCCAGCAGTGTCCACTTGAACTAGATCACCATTGCTCATTTCAAATGCACTAGAGCCAGAGTACAGAGCCAAAACAGCTAATATCCAGAGTAAGTGCCATGTGCAGCACGGACAGCAGCTAGATGGGTTGGGAGTGATTTGATAAGGTCCTGGTAGGTCACTGGTATCTGGAGCCAAGCTGACTAATGTGTGGGGGAACATGACGATCAAGGTGGTCCCACAGATGCTCAATTGGGTACAAATCTGGGGAATTAGGGGACCAGGATAGTACTTGGAAGTCTTGGTCATGCTCTTCCAACCAATGTCTGACATTTCTAGCCGTGTGACATGTGGCATTGTCTTGCTGGAAGATCCCATCCACCCCAGGGAAGACAGTCAGCATGTATGGTGGTGTACGTGATCTGCAAGGATGGATTCATACCCAAAGCGGTTGAGAGTGCCTTCCACATGGTTGAGTGAACCATGAGAAAGCCACGAAAATGTGACATATTTAATAGTACAAAATATGGACGATACTTTGGTATAGATATTTTCCGATTGTAGATGCTTCTACACCTAGAGCATCTATTCATACTGTTGTTTCAGATGCCAATAAATACATTTAAAAATGTGTATAACTGATGATATCCAACCAATTAGTAAAAATGCAGCATATCTGCAAACTTTTACAGGCGACATGAACTCACTTGTCCAATCACTGTTTTGGTGTTGGCGTGGCAAAAGCTAAGCTAATGGATCAGCTATTTGCCAGCAACTAGAACTTTTTGACAAGTGTTGTTCATCATTTACATTCACATTTAAGGCATTTAGCAGACCATCCAGAGCGACTTGCAACCTCGCTTAGTGTTCCATCAGAGGATGTTTTCTAGCTAGTATAAGAAGGTTAAGAGTCTAAAACCTTGAGTTCAGACGCTGCCCAAACAAGGACCAGTGCTGATACCTAGAGAGGAGAATACAGAATTACATGCAGGTGAAGAGCTCTACCTAGCAATCCCAACCCCTTCGCTCATACCTAGAGAGAAGAAACGTTAATCTCAGTATAGGTGGCAAAACAAAGCATTTCAGGACATACATTTATTAGGACTTACTCACTTAAGTGCGTGACAGATAGATATTTTTTCAGTCTGCTGTTCCACAGCCAGTGGAAGTTTGTTCTATCATCTGGGTGCCAGGACAGAGAAGAGTCTGGATGCTTGTCTTCCATGCATTTTGAGGGATGGCGGCTCAAGCCAAGCTGTAACTAAAGCTTGAAGGGCTGGAGGTACAGATTGACTCTTTACCATTGCCATAAGGTAGGGAGGGGCTGGTCCATTCTTGGCTTTGTAGGCAAGCGTGAGAGTGTTAAATCTGATGCGGGCGGCTACAGGAAGCCAGTGAAGGGAGCACAACAGTGGAGTGACATGAGTAAAGCTGGGAAGATTGAAGATGAGCGGAGCTGCTGCTTTCTGGAACAGTTGCAAGAGCCTAATGGCCTGCAGAGGAAGACGAGCTAGGTAGTCAAGCCTTGAAATGACAAGAGACTGGACTAGCAACTGGGTGGCCTCCTGAGAGAGGAAAGGTCGAATCCTCTGTTATGGACATCTGGGCTATATGTGAAAGCACTCAAAGCTCCTGAATATGTGGAATTGAAGATTGACGTTCTGCTCATTTGTTTGTTTGTTTTATCACATCGCAAAAAAACATGGCAAATGTAAAAAGCCTACATGGTCATACCTTGTTTTAAGCTGCGTTTAGAATGAAGCCACACAGTGTCATTTGTGAAAAGCACTGCTACTAGCGATGCCCCCTTGTGGAGAATTTTCATCCTGCTACACATGAGTGAGTAAGTGAGTGAGAGGCTGTGAATAATAAATGACCTGCCGTCCACCACTGAAACTATTCTCAAGCATAACCCGGCAAGTATAGTTGGATTTCTTTCCTGGCGCAGTTTACCGTATGACATTTCACTTCATTCCGTTCCTGCGCTCTGCCTGCGCACACCTGTCGGCGAAGGGAAAGCCGCTGATGGAACTGAGTATTTTGATTAGAGGGAACGTAATAACCCAGTCTGCAATGCAAATGACTCTCCCTGTGAGAAGCAGCCAAGGCGCCGATTCAATTCTCTCGCCTTTACTTATTAATTTGCGCTCAATTTTTAAAGCGTGTTTGTGCATCTCATGTTTATTGGCGCAACATCATTGGAATAATCCATGAGAGGAGAAAGGAAGCAAATGCACGGGCCACGCAGATGCGGCTCTAAGCAGAACTGCGGCGGAATTTGCTCAAATAAAGCCCTTATTGGCGTATTCCGAGGGCCGGGAATGGTGCGGAAGGCTTTTTTATGTGCATGCCTTACATCATTACGCCTATTTAGAGCTGGTTTGTGCATTTATAGTTCACAGATCAGGGAGGTGGTGCTTTCTTCAGCGCTTCATAAGCCAGGCCAACGGCAAAGGTGACATCTGAGGATGAGGCTTTGCCATTTTCAGTCATTTACGGACCATTACAGCCAGAGAAATGCAGATGGTGCAGATGGCCTTTTAATGATCATGTGTCAGTCATTACAGAAATCGAAGCCCAGTAGGAGGCATGTCTGTGAACTCGTATTAGCCATCGGAGTGGACACTGCTTAATGTGTAGCTTATGAGGACAGGAAGGATTCCTGGTTAATTCAGTGTGCTGTTTTATACTAACACAACCAGATCAAGACCAGGCACTCTGCTGCCATCGAAAGTAGGTCATAATAATGTGCCTCAGTAAATTCTTTTATTTACTAAGTCCAAAGTCTTTGTGTTCACATTCTTTCTAGTAGAACATATGGGTGATATTTTGGTGTAATAATCATGTGGATCGTTTTACATCTAGAGCATGTATTCATACTATATTTTCAGATGCCAGATATGTATAACTGATGGTACGCAACCTGATTTAACCGGCTATCCAACCAATTAGTAAAAATGCAGCATTTCTGCAAAATTTTACAGGCGACGTGAACCCACTTGACCAATCACTGTTTTGCTGTTCCCGTGGCAAAATGGATAATGGATCAGCTATATATATATATATATATACAGGGGTTGGACAATGAAACTGAAACACCTGGTTTTAGACCACAGTCATTTATTAGTATGGTGTAGGACCTCCTCCTCCTTTTGCGGCCAAAACAGCGTCAGTTCGTCTTGGGAATGACATATACAAGTCCTGCACAGTGGTCAGAGGGAGTTTAAGCCATTCTTCTTGCAGGATAGTGGCCAGGTCACTACGTGATGCTGGTGGAGGAAAACGTCCTTCTTGGTGGTATGCTGACATTACCCTGGATACCGTGGCTC
>JAVGWN010003558.1:0-10222 GCA_034552555.1 Semaprochilodus insignis | reverse complement strand
TATATTCAATTATCAGTCACCTAATGACCAGTTACTCAAACACCAGCTAATTAATGACCACTTAGTCAAATACAGAGCCATCAAATCACCAATCAACAAAACATCATTAGCATGAACACCAGTCAACCACCGTGAGTCTTTCCAGCAATATCTCTATTGTGACCATAAGTTAAATACTTAAATCCCACTAACGTCCCACTCATGACTAACCAAATCCTATTCAGTCAACACCGATTACTAAGTCTGGTTGTTGAGTCTTCGCTTTGAGCTTCCCCAACACTTTTCACCTTTTAGCATCTTTTTAGTGTATATTATAGAGGTTTTTTTTTTACTTGCTCAGTATGCACACGACTCAATAAAGCAAAAAAAACCCCTCAGAGACGAAATGCGATGAGTTAAATGACACCGCTTTGTAGGTGAAAGCCGTGTTAACATAACACTGGCATAGAAGCGAGAGCAAGGGGTCAGGATTAATAACCTTTTTGTGCTGTAGCACTCTAGCATAGCTTAATGCCTTCTAATCAGCGAGACGAGCTCAGGTTCACTCGTTATTTCCGCTCTATGGATT
The DNA here is from genome assembly GCA_034552555.1 of Semaprochilodus insignis. Taxonomy (NCBI): domain Eukaryota; kingdom Metazoa; phylum Chordata; class Actinopteri; order Characiformes; family Prochilodontidae; genus Semaprochilodus; species Semaprochilodus insignis. The sequence continues at coordinate 9,654 of JAVGWN010003558.1, read as the reverse complement.
TTTCGGCCACATTTTCAAGGCGTCTATTGACTGAATCAGTCAGCTGACAACAAGCCAACTGTCTTCTCTTGTCCAAATGTGCCACGGCGGCCCCGTCTACCATGATTCAACAAGCCTCATGGGGTTCGGATAGCGTTTTACTTTCTAGGAACCAATTTATCTGACAGATCAAAACAGGCCTAAAGATTTCTTTCCATCCCTGCACTCCAGCTCCCCTGGCCTGAATTAAATGCCATTGTTTGTGCTGGTGCTGGAGGGGCGGAGGAGCTGTGGCTGAGGAAGATTACGCTCATGTTTCCTTTCAGAAATCCAGATTTACCTATTGACAGAGCTGCGCGGCAGCCTGCTTGGACCAAGGCAAATATTGGATCATCCGCTGTGTTTGTGTGTAAGTCCTCCAAGCCGCTCTGATTGGCTCTGAAAGGGGATTTAAATCCTGCTCCGAAAGTAAATTATGACTGCATGCTCAAACACCAGGCGAGCAGTCGACCAATCACATTCTCTAAGTGGTCGTGCGGGTTCCCTTAGGTTCCTCAGCTCAGCATTTTGTTTCCTGTGGACATGCTGGCCTCCCTGTGGTTCTAAGGTTTTCCGTGTATCAACACAGAACACTTACGGCTGAAAGTTTAAAACGCCTGGGGGTGTTTTCTTATAATTAGGGACATTAAATGAAGTTGTTGCAGAAAACATGCAAGTCTGGCTAAGCTTTTCAGAGAAGCACATGACATTCGAGCACTGGTAAAGAAAACATGCTATCTTGTATGTGTTTAAGTGTGTATTTGTCTAAGTGTGTATAAGGTTACGCTCTGGGGAATAGCTGGTACAGACCTTGCATTTCATGCATTTACACAGGGTCTGACCCCTGGAACAGAGTTATCATCAGGGTTGTACACCTATAGGTTAAAGGTCAAATACCTGTAGGCAATAATTGGGTAGGAGAGCTGACCATCCAGTAAACAACACAAGAGTACACCCTCTTTGTACATTAAGGGGGTGGGGGGTGTGAGGGGGGCTAAAAAAAACTGTGTGTCCAGATACTGTTTCCGGGCAAGAGCTGAAACCCAACTGAGATCGCCTTGAAATAAACAACTCAACCCCTCAGCCTGCCTCCTGGCTCTCCCGTCAGTGCAAGAAGGAAAGAATCAACTCCACTCGGATTATGAAGCAGCGAAATGGTCAGTTTTATTGGTCTAAAACACTAAAACACTAGTCAACCAGCCACTTCTCCCACAGCATCAATAGTCCAAAACCAGTCAATTAATTGCAATTAACAGAAACATTAAATAACCAGTTACCAGTCACTCAGTGACCAATGACCAGTTACCAAAACTCTGGTCAACCGTACACGTAATTCAGTCACCAGCCATCTAAGCTAATAATAATAATCAACTAATCAAATGCTATGTAAAGATAAATTAACCTAATTAGCAGCCACTCGATGATCAGTAACCTAAACACCAGCAATGGAATTACCAGTCAACCAATCACCAGTTACCAAAACACCAGTCAAGCAATTACCAGTCACCTAAACATCATTAGCCCAAACACAACTCAACTAATCACACATCAGGGAAACATCATTTAACTAATTATCAGTCACCCAGTGACCAGTTACCCAAATGCCAACCATCAAATCACCAGTCAGCCATTTAGCAGTAATTCAAACATCATAAGCCTAAACACCAGTCAATTAATCACACGTCATGGTCAGTTAACGCAATTACTGGCCACTCAATAATCAGTTACCCAAACACCAGCCAACTAACGAACACTTACACAAACACAATCGCCAGTCACCAAAACATTAGTCAATCAATCACCAGTTAACCAATCACCAGTCACCCAAACAGTATTAGCCCAAGTACCAATCGACTAATCACATGTGACATAAACATCATTTAATCAATTGCTAGTCACACAATGACCAGCTACCCAAACACCAGCCATCTAATCACCATTTGCTCAAACACCAGTGATCCAATCACCAGTCAACAAAACACCAATCACCAGTCACCAAATCACCGGTCAACCAATCACCAGTCTTCAAAGCATCATTAGCCTGCAAACCAATCAACTAATCACACATCATGGTCAGATCAATTAACCTAAGTACCAGCCACCCAGTGACAAATCACTAAAACACCAGTCATCCAATCAGCAGTCGCCCATATATCATTAGCCCAAGCACCAGTAAACAAGGCACAAGTGGCAGACAGATCACTTAAGCAATGACCAGTTACCCAATGACCAACCACCAAACTCGAGTCAACCGATCGCCAGTCACCAAAACACTAGTCAATCAATCACCAGTCACCCAAACAGTATGAGCCCAAGTACCAATCAACTAATCACATGTGGCATAAACATCATTTAATCAATTGCCTGTCACCCAATGACCAGTTACCCAAACACCAGGCAACTAATCACCATTTGCTCAAACACCAGCCATCCAATCACCAGTCAACCAATCACCAATCACCTGTCAACCAATCACCAGTCATCAAAGCATCATTAGCCTACAAAACCACTCATCCAATCAGCAGTCGCCCATATATCATTAGCCCAAGCACCAGTAAACAAGGCACAAGTGACAGACAGAACATTTAATCAATGACCAGTTACCCAATGACCAACCACCAAACTCTAGTCAACCAGTCAACCAGTGTAACCTCAATATATAACCATAGATTTATAATAAATCTATAAATCTGTTAGAGCTCGGTTCTGGATCTAGACATCAGCACGGTCCTGTCCTACGGCGCTAATGTATGTGCCGGTCGTGTGGTGCCTACGGCCTCAAACCCGTGCAGTAATTCACCCGACTGTGACGTCCGCATGGAGGCTCGTGGACCCGATCATAAATGAGTTCATTACCACACAGCCTGGGACATAATAGGCAGGATAGAGTGAGCAAGAGAGAGAGGGGGGTGGGGAGGGAGAACTCCTCAGCCAGGCAATGAGGAGCCAGATGGAGTTCAATTAGAGCTATTATTACTCATAACAAGACAGGCAAATACTCTTCAGAGACTCAGGTCAATGCTGTGCATCTATCTACACGTCCATAGGGAGCGAGAACAGCTAAAATTACTGATTAAAAAGATTCATATCTGAAATACTCGGGGTTTAGATAAGCCTGTTTGATTGCTGTATTATTCTGCTTATTGCCAAACACATGACAAATAGCACCGCTGATGTTTCTCCTGCTGGTGTTCCAACAGCAAGGTCCTCCGGGATTCAAGCACAGAATGTATTTCCTCCAAAACAGAGTACAGTAATGGGGTTGTTTGTTTATTTGCTTGTTTGTTTATTTGTTTCTTTGTTGCTCTTTCATTGTAAATCAAAACTATGCTCATCGCGAGCGTTCCCACAGAATCAGGCACCTGCTGCTTGGATGCAATCCAGGCAATGTCAGCAGGAAAGCTGAATTTCATGGTTGATCACGTACTTGCACAGATAATAGTGGCCAGTATTTCCAGTCGGTTTGCTGAGGAAGGAGGTTTGACACAGTTTCCTGGAGCTGTGCTCTGCCTGCCAGATCTGAGGGTCTGAAGTGGCCTCAAGACACTGGCGTGTGGTCAGTGAATGCCAATGCACTGGTGAAGAGCAGCATGGCATAATGAGAGGCAAGCCCGGCAGGCTCCCTCAGCTTCTTGATCACCTGACAACCTGTTGGAATTACAAGATTCAGGCTTCCTTCTAATACTGCACTGAGAGTCAGTGATGTAGATACACCTACACTCTTAAAGAAATGGCTCAATGGAAAATCCAGTTTACATCATTTACCCCAGATGTAGTCAGTAGTCACCCAAATCTCTTCCATGAATACATCCCCAAAACTTCACATTCCCACCCAGTCAAGCCACATTCAAGTCTTCAGTAAGGCCATGCTGGATTGTCCGTGTTGTGTAGGATATGGTATAGTTTACAGTGAATCGCAAAAATGCACAATATGGATTCTACAGGTTCACTATTTCAGTTGATTCTATTTATAAGTAACTGTGAAGCTTTGAGAATAGAAACCACAAGCATAATCTGTAGTGGGTCATGGACACATTGATTAACCTAATTACCAGCCAACCAATGACCAGTTATCTAAACACTGGCCATCCAATCAGCAGCCACCCAAACAACCATCCCAAACCACTAGTCAACCAACCACCAGTCACCTGAACCACCAGCCATCCGATCACCAGTCATCAAAACATTACTCAACCACCAGTCACCCAAACTCCAGTCAATTAATCACATCATGTAACATCCATTAACCTAATTACCAACCAACCAATGACCAGTTAATCAAACACTAGTCAACCAACCACTAGTCACCCAAACACCAGTCAACCACCATAAGTCACCCAAACACCAGTCACCCATACATTAGTCAACCCCTCACTAGTCACCCAAACACCAGCCATCCAATCGCCAGGCACCCAATCATTAGTCAATTGACCACATCATGGAAACATTGATTAACCTAATTACCAGTCGACCAATGACCATTTACCGAAATACCAGCCATTCAATAGCCAATCTGTCAATCACCAGACACCAAAACAGTAGCTAACCAATCACAACTCACCAAAATGCTAGTCAACTAACCGCCAGTCACCAAAATGCTAAATGACCAATCGACCCAACGACCGCTGATGTTCTTTGTTGTTAGTTTAAGTGGAGTGTATGAGTTATGTATATGGCTTCACCTGTGTGTTACTATGTACCACCACAATAAATCACATCAAGAAATGTGTGTGTGTGTGTGTTAATGAATTAATTATTTAATATTACCAATTAATACATTTGAATCTATTTGATATATGCATGTGGTATACAAGAGAGAAGTTATCAAACATATTGATGTAAAGAACACATATTACATATATACATATAAGCAGGGAGGAACAGGAAAGGTTGCCATATCTAATCTGTGGTGTTCCCCAAGGAGCTCTATTGGGCCCAATTATTTTTCTAGCACTAATTAATGCTGCCCTTTTGAATACACAAAATCCCTGGAAATACATGGATGACATAAGCCTGGATATGAAACATGGACTCTCTGGACATTTGCCAAGACTGCATGTTGCTACTTTCCCCTAGACGGGAGGTTACAGGCGGACAAACAAGCACACACAAAACAGGTGCAGGGTATTTGTGTGACAGTGACGACATGGTACTTTCCATGATGATGGTATCAAATATTCCAGTAGAGTATCCCAGACGGTATAGACCAGAAAAGACATTAACTCATGAACGTTATCAAGCGGGAATGCTGAGTTAAGTCCTAGTTAAATGCTCTGAGCTGCAGACAGAATTCCCAGTGGGTCTAGCAGGCTTGAAGCCGTCGCCCAATCGGAAGTCAGAATGGTGTTGCGGGTAAACAGATGTACCTGCTCTTTTATAAACAATATTTTTATCGAGCGGAGCGGCTGATTTGACTGTTTATCCGTCCGGAATGTCCGTCTCACTGCTCTGCTCCGCTCCGCAGCACAATTCCTGTATGTGTGAAAGGCCAGCACATGCACTCATGCTGCTGCATTGCTCACACCGTGCACAGATAGCACCGATGAATCAGATGTTCCTCTGTCTGGTATGAAAGCAGATGTAAGGCTGCGAACACCCACAGAACCTGGAAGGACTGGGAATCTGATCAAATGAGCTGGATGCAAGCGTACACAGTTTCATTCCGAGCGTCTATTAGCTGATGGAGCACAATCAGTGCCTAGTGTTCTCCAAGCTGATGGATCTGCTGATGCACTAACAGTTTAGAACAGACATGGTGCCACTTCATGTGTCTCAAATAAGGCATGTGCTAGTCTCCACCCTCCCAGCCCGGAGCACGGAGCAGGAGGGAATATGGGTACAAACGGCCCGAAGTTTCCACATGAATAAAGGATTTTAAACCAACACCATTACTGAGAAAGCAAGCGAGCTGAAAGGCAAACTGTGTGGACGTAATATATTTTATTCATGTGGAAATGACATTTACAATCAAGATTAGAGACGTCTCATTCCAGAGTCACTCATACAGCCCAAACGGCTCCTCGGAAAGACCAGACAAACATCTCTGGAAACTGATACATCTCTGGAAACGCCCTGAAGAGCCCGGGCAGCAGCGGGCAGCAGCGGGGATCCAGTTATTTATTCATCCACAAGCCACCGAGGAGCCGTAATTATTTACCCAGGACCAGAACATCTTCAGCTGCCATCTGCTACATGTCGCCAGCCCAGTCACCCCTCACTGCCTTAAAGGGCCCATCCTCGCTCTTCCTTTAGTTCAGTTAAAGGGCACATATCCCGGATTTGTCTCATGCTTGTTTTTAATATTCTATTATTTTATTTTGGTTTATAAATGTCTGTAATTATTATATGATATTCTAATAATTATTATATTATTAGATTTTTGTTATGACAAATGGTTTTATGTTGTATGTTACGTGATGTATGTACATTCATGTGCTTTTGGAGGTATTAAAGAAGTAAGTTATTCAGACGGGCTGTTAAAGCAGCTTAGTTCCATGACTGTACCGACCGGGTAGGGATGTGTAGGCACTTCATCAGACGCAGGAGAGTGAGGAATGTGTGATTTTCCATGCTATGGGCTCTTTAATGCGGTTATGCGGGTTAATGTGTCTAAATGAAGCTTCTCTTCATCTATCAGATTAAACAGGCTGCTGCGGTTACTGCGCTTCCTCACAGCACAATAAAGCACCATCAGAGACCGTTACCCCACTTCTTCCTCTTCTTCCTCATCCCCCATCTTCCTCTTCCTCTTCCTCATCTTGTTTTTTTCTCATTTTCTTCTTCCATTTACATTTCTTCTTTCCCTTCTTATTCTTCTACCTCTTCATCTTCCTCTTCTTCTTCTTGTTTGTTTTCTTCCTCTTCTTCTTTTTCCTTTTCCTCTTCCTACTATTCTTTCTCTTTCTCTTCTTCCTCCTCTTCGTCCTCTTTATTTTTATCTCTTCTTCTTCTTCTCCCTCTTCTTCTTTTTCTTCCTCTTCCTCATTTTCTTCCCTTTCTTCTCCCTCTTCTCCCTTTTCTCCTCCGTCCTCTTTTTCTTCTACTTCTCCCTCCTCCTCTTCTTCTTCTTCTTCATCTTCCTTTTCTCCTCCGTCCTCTTTTTCTTCTACGTCTCTCTCCTCTTCTTCTACATCTCCCTCCTCTTCTTCTTCTTCTTCTCCTTCTTCTTCCTCTTTTCTCCATCCTCTTTTTCTTCTACTTCTCCCTCCTCCTCTTCTACTACTTGTCCCTCCTCCTCCTCCTCCTCTTCTACTTCTTCATCTCTCTTATTTTTGTAGTATGTTTTGTCTGCCAAGTTCCCAAGTTTCAACACCTTTCCAACTCCGGGATGCTCGGACTGATCGGGAATGGTGTGCTTGTGTTTAGCTTTTTTGATCAGACGTACAGCTGAACTGATGAACTCTTTCCCCCATATGAGCTGAATGGGAATCTTATATCATGATGATACGCGTTCATTAACACCCTGTTACATGGCGCTGCACGAGGATGATAAATACCTGCGGGGTGTGAGTGACGGGATCCATAGATTGGGAAGAGGTGCTACAGTGCAGGGAACGTCTCGTTCCACGTGTGGAAAACGCAGACGTTAATGACTGTGTGAACGTTCTGGCTGTACGGACTGCAGAGTGAAGGGCGTGTACTATAAACTCTCCTTCATTATGAAGAAAGGAGGAAGACGAACGGGGCCCATATTTTCAGATGAGGAAGAGCGAGGCGGGAGCTGGTTCTGCTATTAGGAGACGGACACGTTGACTTATTTAACGCTGCAGGTTCGCTCCCGCTTGACGTATCGTTCCGCTCAAACAGAATAAGATCAATATTCGCCTGTCCCTCTCATTTCCTCCGAGTCTCCTGAGGGAAGAATTACAGTTTTACAGCAGCAGAAAATCACTTTGGTGCCAGAGCCATGCGAGAGGACGATTCGCGGCACCTGCCAAAAAAAAATGGAATAAAGTAAAATCCATAGCGCGCGTTCCTCTTAGCCTATCAGCACCACCATGAAGGGAGAGGAACAGTGAGCGGAACAAAGTCAAGGCTAATTCCACATGCCAGAGTACAAGCAATTACGCTTCTTATCACAAACTGAAAAGTGCAGTGGGTCCGTGTTAATTAACCCTCAGAAGTCGAGAGTTATTACTTCCGCTTTGTGAGGCTATTTGAATGGAACTGTATACGTACGCATTCCATAGAGAGTTATGCAATCATTAGTACATTTAGATTAGATTTACACTCTGTATGGACAGATCCGAGATGCTTTTTCCCTTTCAAGCCATTTCATCCCCTCTTCCACTCACACGCCTGAATGCGTTATTGATTAAAAGTTCGGAATCTGGACTTTCCAAGCCATATCTCCACTTGTTCCAGCGAGCTCTGAACGAGGAAATAATTCATGGGCTGTCAAAGTTTAAACTTGTTAATAACCGCTAACGTGATAAATGCTCACTACACTGGCGTTAGGGGTGGGACGGTACACCCCCCTCCAGCAGACTGGAGAACGTTGATGCAGCGGAGAGGACTGAACCTGGCTAAGGAGCAGTGTGCCGAAGACATGTGGCAAGGACTGTGGAGGACGCAGTGCTCAGCTGGAAGACGGTGAAAGAGACAGCCGACAAGGATGCCTGGACGGCAGCCAGGCGTGAGGACCTGCCGGTGGATTAGCATTGCAGCCTGGTGGGATTGACTGCAGCCCTGCAGCGGTGCTTTGAGCAGGCGCCAGAGGCATGATTGGCCAAGAGTCAGGGTTCCAGCAGACATGAGCTGTACACTCACTGGCATATATATCTAGAACAGTGGCCCAAAAAGAGCAGTCAAGAGGAGTTCTGCTGCTGTTGATGCCCGGGGAGTTCCGGCCTGCACTGGAGACGAAGATGCAGTGCTTATTCTGTCTGCTTTGGCACCCTGAGTGAGACGAGGCCCCCAGTTGGACACTGTAAAACCCCTGCAGTGGAGGGACCACTAGAGGTAGGGGGGTTGGGGCGTAGCACCCCCTGCGAACCCCAGGGACTCTGTTCAGGTCACTGAGACAAGTGACCACTAAAAGCAGGGCTATACAGCATACGACTATTGACTTGTTCAGCCATGGGTGCTTTGGAGTAGTGGCCAGAGCTGCCATGTGCGGATTTCAGTGAGGCATAATTGTGTTACAAGTGTTACAGGCTGTGGGATACTGTGTGTGGGTTTACTGTCCAACACCTCCCTGCTGTGTTAGCCGTTTCAGCTAGTGATCTCGCCTGGTGCTCTGGTGCTTCTTCTATGCCAACGCTACATTATCAATGCTGCCAGTGCTGTTAACACATTTCCCTAGAACGACGGATAAACCAATGAGCAGCAAACTAACAAAAGCAACAGCAAAGAGGAAACGTTCAGCTCCCCAGTTTGAGAGCCTCCACTGTAACATAAATCCATGAGCTGCATGAACGAGTGCGAGAGGCTACAATCATGGATCACAACACAGATGCCACCAACCATCTTCCTTTAGACCTTCCTCACGAGGTTAGCTCTAAGCTTCATCTACTGTGCACCTAACTAGCACTGACCCAGTCAAACAAGGAAGGGGATCTTCAGGGACCAGCGTTGGTGACCAATGACTGGTGACCAAAAGCTTTCCTCTATGAGAGGGAGGAGAAAATCAGTCCA
>JAVGWN010003557.1:5000-10222 GCA_034552555.1 Semaprochilodus insignis | reverse complement strand
AGAGAGAAGAAGAAGAAGAAGGAGAGAGAGAGAATGATACAGACAGAAAGAGGGAGAGGGTGAGAAACAGAGAGAGAGAAAGAAAGAGAGAGAGAGAAGAAGGAGAGAGAGAGAATGATCCAGACAGAAAGAGGGAGAGGGAGAGACAGGCGCGGACAGCTTCTCAGTTTTTGAAAGGTAAAATTGAAAATCACTCATCTTTCTGTGCTTCTCCAGCACGTTACAGTCTTCCAATGCAGACCGCCGGGCTCTTTCCTCATGTCCCGTCCCCGCCCCCCTCGCTCCAGCAGACTGCCATTTCGGTTCCACCTCGAATGAAACACATGGCTTGGCATTTGCTTTTTTCCGGCTCAATGTACTCAAAACCCAAAGTAAATGAAAATGCTTGTATGCCAAATCTGGCCCCAAAGTCCCTCAAGAAATCCAAATGAATACAATCAACACAAGCAGCCTCACGCAATCCATAACACGACGAGCAGCAGCTCATCTGGTGGTACAGAGCGGCCATTTATCATTGGCGAGCGGATTCCTGTAGGGCCACGAGCGCGTTTTGAACAGAGTTTAAGCTGTTAGTTCTTGGCGTAAAGATTTGGAGATGTGAAAGGACTTCCCGTGGCTTGTTTTCAGTTTAACGTCTGAAGTGTTAATGCTCGCTGAACTCCTCTAGATGCAGCTGCAGAGATCTTGACCTTACTTTGCAGTGCCTCAAACGTCCTTAGACTAAAACAGTTTGAGAGCTACTGTACTAGGAATGTACTAATGTATATGCAGACGTCTCGGCATGGAGCTGTAGAGGTTCCTAATGGTGTCCTGTGATAATCCATCCCATGCAGCTTGAACATCCTCACACAGTTCCTGCAGAGGGTGCGGTAGGGGTGGAGGTGGAGTGACACCAGGCCTGGACGTGTGACGTGTGACAACAAACCGTTCATCTTGGTGCTGACCACGGTGCCTCCACACACGGATTCGTTGGTCGTCTCCACCAAGACTAAAGCGGGACTCGTCACTGAAGATGACCCGCTGCCATTCTGAGTCACTCCATGACAGTCTGGCACGACACCATTGCAGTCTTTGGTGACGGTGACGTGGTGTTAAGGACAGTCGTTGTAACGGTCTGTAGTCCTGCGTGGTGCAGCCGTCTGCCAATGGTGCTGGCACTAACAGGATGACTCATGGAGGACATCACTGCTCGCTGGATGTCCACAGTCGTGGCTGTTGAGTCAGTCAGGTACAGAGATAAGGCCGCTGCATGGGATGGATTATCACAGGACACCATTAGGAACCTCTACAACACTGTGCCAAGACGTCTGCCATGTTGGGTTAGCAAACATGGCGGCCCGACACCATACTGAGAGACAGACTTCTGTATGTGTAGCTCAATAAATATTGATCATATCAGTCTAAATTGATCATCATTTATTGATCCTGGTAACCTTTATCTTCCTTCCCAACACCACTGTGGTCCACATTTTCTCTGCTGACTCATAGATCTCAAGATAGGCACCTGTCCAGCTCCAGAACGAGCGGGTGTCTAGGAACCTTTGGTCACAGTTTGTTTTCCTCTATGTGATCTCTCTGTCTACCAGCAGCAACAGCTGTATGATGTCAACAGTAGAAGCAGCTCCAGGCTAAAACAGACACACATACACTCCAGTGCACTCTTCAGCACTGGGATTTAATGAACAAGACAAGCAGAAATGATCCTCCAGCCCTTCACACACAGACCCTGGTCTCAGTTTCAGATGCCTTGAGTTTACCTTAACAGGCTTGACTGAAATGTAGTGGGATCTTCTGGGCTTGTTCTCATACCTTCCATCACTTGTCTATCATCAGTAAGCCCCACTCTTGTAGCAAGTGCTGTTAGCTAGCACGATTCAGCAGCCACAACAGAATGAAGACATCTGTTCTAATTACCGAACAACAGATATTAGAGCACGTTATTTCTGGGTTATGTCAGATCCACTCAGCTCAATGAAACAGACCTCGCTGGTTTTCAGATGAGGCACGCTTGAGATGTTTACCAGAGTGGAATGGCAGAATCTGTGTGTGTGTGTGTGTGTGTGTGACAGAATCATCATGGGAGTGTGTGTGTGAGTGTGAGTGTGCATGTGTGAGTGTGTGCATGAGTGTGTGTGAGTGTGTGTGCGTGAGAGTGTGAGTGTGAGTGTGTGTGAGTGTGTTTTTGTGTGTGTGTGAGTGTGTGTGAGTGTGTTTTTGTGAGTGTGTGAGTGAGTATGTGTGAGTGTGTGTGTGTGTTTTACTAGACTGCGAACCCGGCACTTCACATCACACGAGCGCAGTGTAACTAGGCTGGGAACGTTGTGTTGTGACAGTGAAGTGAAGTTTGACTAGGCTTTGACCAGAGAACTTTGTGCTGCAGCAATTTGGCTAGGCTGCGAGCCAGGCACTTAGCATTGCGACGGTGGAGTTTGACTAGCTACGAGCTAGGGACTTTAACAGTAGGGTTTGACTAGGCTACAAGTTGGGAACTTGACAGTGTAATTTGACTATGCCACAAGACGGGACTTTGCCCTGCAACATGGAGTTTGTCTAGGCTGCGAGCTGGGAACTTTGTGCTATGACAGTGTAATTTGACTATGCCACAAGATGGGGACTTTGCACTGTGACAGTGGAGTTTCACTAGGCCGCTCATTGGGGGCTTTGCGCTGCAAAGGTGGAGTTCGACTAGGCTACGAGTTGGGGACTTTGCACTATAACAGTGTAATTTGACTATGCCACAAGACGGGGACTTTTCACTGTCACAGTGGAGTTTGAATAGGCAACGAGTCAAGGACTTTGCACTGCAACAGTGCAGGTTCAGGTCACTCACTGGGGACTTTGCACAATAACAGCAGAGTTTGACTAAGCTACAAGATGGGGACTTCACACTGTGACAGTGTAATTTGAGTTTGAATATGCAATGAGTCAGAGACCACTTGTTGGGGACTTTGTGCTGCAACAGTGGGGTTTGACCAGGCCATGAGTTGGGGACATTGCGTTGCAGCAGTGTAGTCTCTCACTACGCCATGAGTTGAGGACATGGCAGTACAACAGTGCAGTTTTACTAGGCCACAAGTTGGGGACATTGTGCTGCAACATTGTAGTTTAACTGCTATGACTTGGGGACATTGCACTCCAACATTGGAGTTTGACTCTGCCACAAGTTGGGGACTTGGCCAGGGACAAGTTGTAAACCGAGGCCTTCACACTGCAGCAGTGGAGTTTGAGTAGGCTGTCAGCTGGGGACTTTGTGTAGACCAGCAGAGTTTGGTTCAGCCGCAAGCCGGGGACTTTAGGCCACGAGTCAACAAACCACATTGGCTGAACTGCAGTTGAAAGAGTTGAAAATCCAGCGACACTCTTGTTAACATAACTTTGATACTGACTCGCACCCCATAAAACCTTCTCGGGACAGGTTTTCAGGTTTCTAGGTTGAGACGCACACACACACGCACAGACGCACTCCTCTACACACTCCTTTGGGAGAGCTTGTTTCACCACTTTCACGTGTCATCGCCATGAATATCCAGCGAGGAAGGAGGAAGGAGAAATTGAAGCAAAGCGACAAGCCAGGAAAGCCATGGGTCCCTCGCGTGACACAGCACAGCCAATTAGAGGTAAAATCAAATGGAGCGAAATACCTAACAACCCCCCCACCCCACACCCCCACCCCCAAAAAAAGGAAGAGGAATAACGGCCTTCTGCTTCTGTACTGATCTGGGGGAAGCTAATGGTGCCGTGGAGACACTGCGTTAGTCACAGAAGAGCGAGCACATGCGGCAGGCACAGAATCGCGAGTGGCGTATACATCAGACGCAATATGGAAAACTGTCGGCTTGCATTAAGGAGGGATAATGCACATACGCACACGCGTGCCTTCGCTCCTGATGCTTAGAGTAAGTGCATCCAGGTAAACACAGTTTCCCATGCTCAGTGATGGTGGCTGTGTGTTGCTTGTGTGTACCTCACCATGAGCCATGTTGCCCTTCTCGTTCAACATCAGTGTCTGACCTCACAAACGCGCTTCTGGAAGAATGGTCAAAAATTCCCATAAACACATTCCCAAACCTCATGGAAAGCCCTCCCAGAGGAGAAGAGCAAAGGGTGGGCCGACATCATGTTAAACCCCATGGGTTAAGAATGGGATGTCACTCAAGTTCATACGCGTGTGAAGGCAGGGAAGTGCAAAGGGTGGGCCGCACCACCGCCCGGTACTTACCCTTGCATGAAGCACAGGCCGGGGTAACACGGGAGGACGCAACAATGGAGGGTGGACACTTCATGCACACTGCGACCCATCCTCTGCGAAAGCCGTAACCAGCACAGCTGCCCTTGTGGCGCCCACGTAACGATGGTCTGTCCTACTAGGTTCCGAGAGCCTCCACACGTGGTCACTCTGCATGGCCACTCCCAGGGCAGTGAGGCAAACGCCCTCTCTCTTTCTTTTTTTTTTATCTTGTTCTCTCTTTCTCTCTCTATCATTCACACTTCTTTCCTCATCTCTTCTTCGTCTTCACTCCGTCTTTCTGCTTTAGGTCCCCCTAGGAAAGAAATGCTACACCTGGAGCAGCTATGCTTTTAATAAATTGGGTTTCAAATGTAATACAGGCGTTCACACACACTTTAACCCCCCACCCCCGCCACCGTACCCCCTCCGTCTTTCACACACTCTCATGTGCAGTGTGCTGAGCTGATGAATTAAATATGTGCTGCTGCTGGAGAGGCAGTCGACCTTTGACCTGTGGGTGAGGGGCAGGGCAAGCAGGCGTAAAAAAGAGAATTACTCAGACAGAGGAGACCCTGTTCTGCCAATCAGACGCAAGAGCCATGCCTCTCTCAGGCTCAAGTAAATGTCAGGAGAGCAGGAGGAGGACCTGTAGACCTTTCAGAGTTCTAAAGGAGAACAGTTTTTGGAGGGAGAATTGGATGAGGGGACAATCCCAGCCACCTCGACAACAGGCTGATATGATGTAGAGGCTTCTTCTTGGAAACTGTCCCTCGGACTCTGTCCTCTACTGGATCCTCTTGACTTCTATATTAGGAGCAGGAAGTCATCTTATTTGCTGTCTCTGTATACCTCCTCTCACCACCAGTTCTCTGTAGCACCCGGGACAGGCCGATCTTGGGTTCAATGGGCCTCTCGATTGAGATAATGTTTTTTTCCCAGGGTCCACTCTCTCAAACTTCTGACTTATTTGGACTCCTTGAAAACCACAAGTCGA
>JAVGWN010003556.1:0-10222 GCA_034552555.1 Semaprochilodus insignis | reverse complement strand
CTTTGTTTCAGACCCCTGAAGAACCTATATAAACTTGGTTCAGGAGTAAAGAAGTGGTAAAGAAGACTTTATTTTTGATATACTAAACAACTTTACATTATCGATTGAGGGTACAGTTAACCATAGCTAGTAGATGGGAATTGGATTTGACCATACTGGGTTGCAACAAATTCATGTGATATTTAAAAACACTTGATATATGTACTATTATGACTGTTGAATCAAATGTGTGTGTGTTTTTTATATGTATTTATTTATTTATTTATAATATATATACAACTCTGGAAAAACTTAAGAGACCACCTCAAAATGATCAGTTTCTCTTGTTGCACAGTTTCTGGGTTTGTGTTGGACCAAAATGAGCAGTTCTGTTTCATTCTATACACTACTGGAAACATGTCTTCCAAATTCCAGTTCAAATATTGTATTTTAGATCTGTTTATTTAGAAAATGACTAATGATGCCTCCAGAAACCTGTTTTTTGAACCATGCTCCCTGTGCATTTCACCCCAGCCACTGTTCATCAGTCTTTCTGTAGGTCACTTGAGGTCATCTTACGGTGGTTAAGTGACATTGGATTGAGGTGGTGCTCATCACAGTCAGAAGAGAGTGGTTTTTACCGTCTGCCAGTCTGTAGCTGCGTTGTCCTGTTTGTTTGCTGCTTGACCTTGTTCTTATGAACCAGACACTCACTGTATCTGCCAGTAAAGCTAGAACCGAACCTTCTGTTCATCACTACGAACCTGCTATACATGTGGAGATGCTGATTTAAGAAGAAACTGGAGTGGTCTATTATTTATAACTGTATATAAATATGATAGCTGCCTCCCCAATATATAACCTCTTTTTGGTTTTTGGCTCTTTTGTGCTGTTTCAGCTTTTCTTGCTGGTAAGCTGCCTGATAACTTTAACAAAGCCAAGCTCATCACATTCAGCATGCTCATATACTGAAATATGGCTTACCTTTATGTCAACTCTCCTGGGATCATTACTGGACAGGGTATTGATATTTGCTATTTTGGCCACAAGCTTTGGTTTGATTGTTTGTGCTGTTGCATCCAAATAATTTATATGTTTAGGCCAGAGCAAAATACCCTGAACACTTTATGGGTTAATGAACCCTCCAATTCTTATGAGACCCCAATACAAATTGTAGCACAGTAGTAGCAAAGTCACAACTACCTTATCATCAAAATATAAAATAAAATAAAATAAAATATTTTTTAAATAAAAAGCAGCTTCACTAATACTGATTTTTTTTTTTACTTCATGTATGTATTTTATTTGTTAATGTGTACAAAATAAGAAACCTTTCCATATATACCATAATTTATAATCTCAAATTAAACTGAAGTGTTCATGATACTGCCTTTCAGCACTTAGTAAGGTACGTTTTATCTGGATAGCCACTATTACCCAAAGTTTAATTCTTCATAGATGCTTAGGTTGCATTTGACTTACATTCTACTAAATGTCTACAACATTTAGCATCCTTTACCCTAACCTTGACCTCACCCAAACCCTTGCGCAAACTCAAACTGAGTGAAGTAGATATCTGCGCGGTTTTAGCATTATCATTAATTGTGCGCTGCACAAAGACATTCAAGACATAACCACGCCTCCTGAGTCTGAGCTCAACCCAGCAGGGCATCAAAATAAGGTGACTATTTAAAGTCTGTAATTCTGCCCTTCAGAGGGCTGAGACCTACTGAATATACCATGCAGCTCACTTCAGTTTGTATGTTGCTTGTATCAGTGCTGTGGACAACCGGGCTCAGTCCAACAAACTGTAAAGCTGACCCGGTCAGCTGCAGGCTGTGGGTTGATCCTCAGATACCTGTTCTTTCTATGGCCGGAGACTTCATTATCGGAGGGATTTATTCTGTTCATATCTTCACGAGATCAGAGCAAAACACCTACACCAGAAAGCCACTGAAACTACAGTACTCTGGGAGGTCTGTCTGTGAGTGTGGAGTGAACGGTTAAAGAGAGCATTACAGAGAAATGATGATCAAGCTGATTTTGTGATGATGTCTTTTTTATGTCCCATGTTTCTACAAAGCTTTAGTTTTACGGGATTGCGCTCCGCTCGTGCTATGGAGTTCACCATCCAGGAGATCAACAACAGAACAGATCTCCTGCCGGGAATCACGTTGGGCTACCAGATCTACGACTCTTTCGCTGCTCTTCCGATGGCCGTCAAAGTTGCATTCCAGTTGATGAACGGCATGGAGCCACTTTACAATGACACTGACTCCTGTTTAACATCTGCAGTCGCCGCTGCGTCTGCTGTTGTGGGAGAGTCTTCTTCCACCTCCTCAATTGGCGTAGCCAGAATACTGGGTCTGTTTGGAATTCCACAGGTGATTGTAGATTAAATCAAATGTTCCAATACTAAAAATCCAGCTACCTTTTTTATCAGATAAAAATGGGGTTACTGGCTTATGTGGTTACTGCCATGCAGTGTATTGGGTTGATATATACAGTATAGGTTTCGGAATAAATGAAAAAACACACGTTCTTCGCAAATAACACTTTTTCCCCCTTTTCTATACTGAATTGCAGGTGAGCCACTTCGCCACCTGCGCATGCCTGAGCGATAAGCGTCAGTATCCAGCTTTCCTCAGGACCGTCCCAAGCGACCAGCACCAAACGGCCGCACTGGCAAGAATGGTGAAGCATTTTGGCTGGACATGGATTGGCGCAGTGCGCAGCGACTCAGACTATGGAAACAACGGAATGGCTGCGTTTCTCAAGGCTGCGCGGGAGGAGGGCATCTGCGTGGAGTACTCCGAGTCCTACTACAGAACAGAATCGCGCAGTAAACTGGAGAGAGTGGCAAACGTCATCCGCAGATCGACAGCCCGGGTAGTAGTAGCGTTCATTTCCGCCGGTGACATTAAGTTTCTGCTGGATGAACTGGCCAAACAGCCGCCGCAGCCTCCCCTTCAGTGGATAGGCAGCGATGGTTGGATCACGGATCCAGATATTGTGCGCTTTAACATGTGCGCTGGGGCGATAGGGTTTATGGTGCCCCGCTCAGTGATTCCAGGTCTGCGTGAGTTTCTACTGGACCTCTCTCCTGCACAAGCACTGAAATCACCTCTGCTAACGGAGTTCTGGGAACGCGCGTTCAGCTGCCGCCTAAAAGGCTCCTCAGAGGGTGCGCGGCAATGTAATGGCAGCGAGGATATCCACGCGCTGCAGAACCCGTATACAGACACGTCGCAGCTGCGCGAGACGAACCTGGTGTACAAAGCTACATATGCCGTAGCGCATGCCATCCACGGTCTTATCTGTAATGGCACGCAGTGCGACAAGAGCGCTAAATTCACACCATGGCAGGTATAAAACTGCTACACATAAAACATCCCCCTAGCCGGCCCTATAATTTGAATAAGCATGGTTTCGTTGCACACACTGTGTACATTAACACGTCTAATACTAGTAATATTTGTGCTATGTAAAAATGACCCTTTATTCTATGAGTAACACCAGTGACAATCGTTTTGCATAAAACTTGAATGAAGTTTTAACCAAATGGGTATAAGAAAGATAAAAACAAATATTACCAACCAAAGACCTCTCAGAGTTAGTCTCCTGTCATCCTGATAATATTCATGACACCCCAAAAAGTTCTGTTTTTTACTTAGCATTTCATGTGTTTTTGTTTCAACACCTACAAGGTTTATTATAAGAAGTAATTAAACATATTCACAATAATGTTAATACTGGATACATTCCAAAATATTCACTTCTGTGTTTTTAGCTCATTTTTTTATGTGCTATTACAATGATAGCATCACCAATATAGTCATGCACAATGAGCAAATATTTCCTATATTAATTAATAAAAACCTAGTATTAGCAGTAATGCTATGCAACCATTGATCAGAATTCATGGTTCTAGATTTACAGTTCCATTTACAATGTTTCAAATGATGTGTGCCACTGCAGATGCTCGACCAGCTCAAGAGAGTGAACTTCACTACAAGGAATGGTTACCAGGTGTCATTTGACTCTAGTGGTGATCCTGTGGCCCTTTATGAACTTATAAACTGGCAGGTTAAAAAAGATGGCTCAATAGATATGGTCACTGTGGGCAACTATGACTCATCCAAACCAAGAGGCCAGGAGCTCAGTATGAGCAGTGCTATCAGCTGGATGGGAGGACAGACTGAGGTACACTACAGCAGTTCCACTACTCTTAGCGTAGACACAGAGAAGTTAGCAGACTTCAAAATAATTACGTTGGTTTAATTAAGTCTAAGTTTAAGATTTGCACTAAATACAACTTGAAACCACAATAAGTGATTTCTCAAGTATTTTGAGGCAACTGATTGTCTTACATGAACTAAGTACCACAAAAGAATTAATCAAGTTATATTTGCTTCTGTGCTTTGCTGTAAAAACGTACATGATATTGGTGGCACTGCATGTAAACTTATTACAAAACTGCTACATACATAACAAACCAATTGTTGGACAAAACAATCAATTTAAGAGGATTTCCCTGCTTTTGTGGGCTTATTTTTAAATAGAAGCTGCTTAGATGCCACCTTTAATTGTTCAGATTTAGTGTAGTAACTGGACAACAGCAACAAACATCCAGCACCATCATGCGGCAGCGCCATCATTGGTAATACACTCAATTCACTCAATTCAATTAATACATTTCAAAACAGGGAGCAAAAAGAAAATGATTCATCAGTCTGTGCCCAATTGAAGGTCTAATGTTTCCCAGGTTCCAAGATCTGTGTGCAGTGAGAGCTGTCCTCCGGGCACCAGGAAAGCTGTGCAGAAAGGAAGGCCGGTCTGCTGCTATGACTGTATACCATGTGCAGAAGGAGAGATCAGTAACAAGACAGGTTGAGTATTGAAACACGATTTGCTGGGGACACTCATGCTGTAGATGTCTATTGTCAGGTGGTTCTTGCTAATATAAGCTTGAAAATATGCTTTTCTAAACTTTTAGACTCTTTGAACTGTGTGCCCTGCCCTCCTGATTTCTGGCCCAACAAGCAACAAGACAGCTGCCTCCCCAAGCCGGTGGAGTTCCTGTCCTGGGATGACACTCTGAGCATCAGTCTAACAGCTTTGTCCATCTCTGGTGCCTTAATGGCTGTATATGTAACCGCTGTCTTCTACAAACACAGAACTTCTCCCATCGTCCGAGCCAACAACTCAGAGCTGAGCTTCCTGCTGCTCTTCTCACTGACTCTGTGTTTCCTCTGCTCACTTACTTTCATTGGTCAGCCCTCTGAGTGGTCCTGTATGCTGCGTCACACAGCGTTCGGGATCACCTTCGTCCTCTGTATCTCCTGTGTTCTGGGGAAAACAATAGTGGTGTTAATGGCCTTCAGGGCTACACGTCCAGGCAGTAATGTGATGAAATGGTTTGGGCCTCCACAGCAGAGACTCACTGTTCTTGCTTGCACTCTTATACAGGTCCTTATTTGTGTTGTATGGCTGACAACTTCCCCTCCTCTCCCCTTGAAAAACCTAAAGCACTACAAAGAAAGGATAATACTGGAATGTGGGTTAGCTTCAGCAGTAGGTTTCTGGGCTGTGCTGGGTTATATAGGGTTTCTGGCTCTTCTATGTTGTTTTCTGGCTTTTCTAGCACGTAAGCTGCCTGATAACTTTAATGAAGCCAAGTTCATCACATTCAGCATGCTCATATTCTGTGCAGTTTGGATCACCTTTATTCCAGCTTATGTCAGCTCTCCTGGGAAGTTCACTGTAGCTGTAGAGATATTTGCTATTCTGGCCTCCAGCTTTGGCTTGGTTTTTTGCATTTTTGCTCCCAAATGTTTCGTAATCATTTTTAAGCCAGAACAGAACACCAAAAAACACCTAATGGGTAAAGTACCCCGCAAAGCACCTTGAAACCCCTACATGAATGGTAAAAGTAGCACTATGGTTTAGTACCTTATATGTACAGAAGCTTCAGTGACCTTTTTCCAGTTAAAACTGATCTTTTTTGTTGTTGTAGGGTATTAAGACATGTATAAGTAAGCTTTTTACATGAATTTATAATATAATCATTTATAATGCCAACTGACTTGAACTGACTTGTCCATTTTAAATAAGGAATTCTTATCACCATTTTATTATCACCTTAATCTTATCACCAATTTAATGATAATTACATGTAATATTAAAGAAGTAAGTTAATTGCTGGGAGAGACTTCTTGGGAAGGATGATCTTTCCTCTTCCCCCACCATTCAGCGTGACGCTATGCCATGTTTGTTTGTGGCGGTAATAATACACGCTGTTAATAGATTTGGAGGCATAATAGATACTGGGCACACCCAAACATCACATGCATATATGCTTTTAGAACATCTTATTCCATGGATGTTAATTATGGAGGATACAATCAGAGCAATTTAAGCTACAGAAATGAAACATCAAAACCCAGAAAACCATTCAATGCCACATCATCATCAGTGAGTAATCCAGCTCGAAAAATTACCAAAAGTCAAGAGCTGATTTTAGCAAATTAAATCAAAGGGTTAGAGCAGTGACATAATTCAAATATCACCTCACTTAGCAGACCATGCCCTCACAAAACAGTGTAAATTCACCCATCTGTGGCAAAGTATCAGCCAGTAATCCAGCTCTAAAAAACACCTGAAACCCACTTTCTACAGTTATATTTCTGGTTTTAGCCATCATATTCTTACAAAAGGTTAAAATAGCAACATTTATTCCCACTGTAACCAAACCTCAAGCTCCAAACAGTGCTCCAAATGCACTGTAAAAACTGCCATTAGCTCTATGCTTAAAACTGGAATTGGCAAAAAAAGAGGTTAAAATAGCAACACGATTCACACATCACAGCACTTCACAGGACTTACTGTCTGGAGTGGTTTCTTGCAGCTGTTGTGAACAGTTTGTGAGGAATTCAGTTAAAAAAACTGCCATTCAAATTTACCAAGCCAAAGTTTGCCCCAAGCAAAAAATGCCCCACTCCATCCCCCTTATGCTAATCATTTATTTTTGCAAGCGATAGAAAGAAGCACCCTAAAATTTTCAGCCCACCAACACTACAGACAAACATAAAAAAACAAATGTGTGAGGGGGCACTTGTTTTCAAGAAAATAGCAACCTAGGGTTCTAGGAGTTAAAAATAGCCCCCCAATGTTTCTTATTAATTGAAAAAACATGATTTCATTGTATTGCGATATCATTCAGACAAAGCGTACGGTGAAGTCATAATTCTGCTTTCTAAAACCCTCTTTTTAAAACAAGGAGGTCAAAGGCGCTCAAGTTGCTCTATCCCAGGTGTATGTCACAAATAGCTATATCAATCCATGTTGACAATCCCCAACACAAAGCACACACCACATGCACATCCCTTTATAAAACTACCAAACAACATTAAACACATTAAACATTAGTGTTTTCCTCCCAGGAGCCTTTTCGCATGGCCATCTGTATGGCCACACCTGGTAACATGCCCCATACTAGGTACCATATAGCCTCGGTAACCCATACAGTCCAATGTACTCAATGGTCCTGCTATGAAGGCACGCACCTCATCAATGGGTGGTTCCAACTTATCTCTTGGGGCAAGGCTGCTGGCCTGACTTGGTCTCCTGTTTACAGGGCCAGTATGAGGCAATCTGTATCTATGAGCTGAAAGAGTTCACTGCCCTTCCCATGTTCACTGAAACACGGGGCAGAACTGATTCCTGCGTTATGGGTTCTACAGTCAAACTGGCACTCTGGCTGACAGTAGTTCCCCTTGACAGCACAAGTCGTGAGCCAGTTTCTTATAGGCACTGGCCTCCCTGTTGGTAGCTAGCGAGCTGCTGCACAGAATGGAAATGATCGCAAAGCTTTTTGGTATACTCCACTTTAGTAAAACTTAAACATAAACATAAGGAGTGCTAGAGTGAACCAAGTCAACTCCTGCACTCTGAAATACCATGCCAGCAGGACCAGAAGCAGATGTCGGTCCTAACTGCTCTCGTGTTGTTCAGTGATAATGGCTAGCTGAGAAATGAGCATTCAGTTAAAATGCTCCATGGGACCATCACTCTGTCATTCGGATACCAAGCAGGCTGTAAGCCTTACCCAAAACTGCTGACTCAATATTATACCCCTGGCACTGGCAGAAGAACACCTCTACCAGCTGCTCCACTGCCATGGCCACACTCTGATGACATTTTCCTGGCCCATGAACATGCAACAATTTCCAACCTTGATGATGGGAAGAGGTTCCAGGATGCCCACAGAGCTTCTCGTGTCTGGAAAATTCAGAAAAAATGGTGGACGGTGATGCGATGGTGGCTACGGTGGTGGCAGGACAAGAAATGATGTAAAGGGCAGAGCTTCTCAAGAAAATATGGCAGGGCGATGTGGCGGTGGCTGCAATGGTGGTGGGATTACATACAAATGGCATACAAATGTGAGTTCAAACCAAATCTGTCAGAACAGCCTGTAAAAATAGATGTATATTAGTGAATAATGTGTTTATTTGTTTGTGCTGAAGCTGCCTATTAGAGTCCAGCCTGGTATGACATAAGCTTAATCACTTCCTGATGTAGTATGCTAATAGTTTGTGTACTAGCCTGCCACACCTGTCCAAACTCATCTTAATATTAAGATTAGTGCAGAGAATATACTGTGTACCATTAGCATGTAGTACACAACTGAGATGCAGCCTACTGTCCCACAGTGCAACGGGAAACGAAAAGGGCGGAGCTTCTCAAAAAAAAAAGGGCGAACGGCAATGAGTCGCGGCTGCAGTGATAACAGGACCAAAAATGGTGTATACATGTGAGTTCAACCCAAATCTGTCAGAACATCCTATAAAATAAATGTGTTTATTTGTTTGTGCCAAAGCAGCCTATCAGAGTGCAGCCTGGTATGACCTGCGCTTCATCACTTCCTGTTAGTAAGCAAGGATGGAGTGTGCTAATATTGTGTTTACTAGCCTTCAGAACTCATACTATTAAACTTAGTACAGAGTATATACTGTGTAGTATTAGTGTGTAGTACACAACTGATATGCTAGCCACAATTTCAGGTGTCATGGATACGTACTTATGACTGGGTAGTAAGGATAGCTGTTAATTGGGATACAATACTGCTACTAATTGTCTATTAACTTCACTTTCATTTACCTTAATCTTGACTTCAACCCAAAACATAAAGCTGACCCTCATTCAGGTCCTTACCCTGAACCTGGTCCTAATACTAACCCAAGAATGAATAATGTCTTATAGTGATTATTGAATATTGAATTTTTGTATGAATGTTTATGTGCACTTAAATCATTGTCCAAATCTTGGCTTTGCTCAAACTCAACCTCATCTACTCAACAGATGGGAATACAGTTGTGTGCAATCTTAGCATCATCTCCACACTGCATATGTTGAACTCTAAATATGGCCCATAATGTACTATTATTCAATACAACAGACACACAAATACAAAAGATATGTCAATCATTGCAATTGCTGTTGGAGACATAACCACGCCTTCTAAGTCTGAGCTCACCCCCACAGGACAGGACAACAAGGTGACTATTTAAAGTCTGTAATTCTGCCCTTCAGAGGGCTGAGAGCTGCCGAGCATGCCATGCAGTTCAATTCAATGTCCATGATGTTTGTATTACTACTGTGGCTAACCGGGCTCAGTCCAACAGGTTGTAAAGCTGACCTGGGCAGCTGCAGGCTGTGGGCTGATCCTCAGATGTCTGTTTTTTCTATGAATGGAGACTTTATAATCGGGGGAATTTTTTCTGTTCATATCTACACAAAATCAGAGCAGAACGCCTACACCAGACAGCCACTGAAACTACAGTACTCTGGGAGGTCTGTCTGTGAATGTGGAATGAACGGTTATAGGGAAGTTATAATAATCAAACTGCCACTTCTGCATTTATGTACTATGGGGTTATGAGTTAGTGACTTCAATTTTTTTTTTTTTTTGTAGCAACAAAAGGTGGAGAAACTGATTTTGTGATGTCTCGTGTTTCTAAATAGCTTAAGTTTTCTAGGGCTGCGCTCCGCACGCGCCATGGAGTTCACCATCCACGAGATCAACAACAGAACAGATCTCCTGCCTGGAATCACGTTGGGATACCAGATATACGACTCTTTCAGTGCTGTTCCGATGGCGGCTAAAGTAGCATTTCAGTTTGCGAACGGCATGGAGCCATTATTCGATGTTACTGATTCCTGTTCTAAGTCTGCAACCGCTGCC